>OVBB01002120.1:890-12195 GCA_900406415.1 Isatis lusitanica | reverse complement strand
ATTTCAGGGATCAAGTACTACAACAAGCAATTCAAAAGCTGTTGAAAAGGGTTGTTTCGTGGTTTACACGGCTGATAACATCCGTTTTTCTTTTCCGATAAGTTACCTGAGCAACTCTGTTTTCCAAGAGCTCTTGAAGATCTCTGAAGAGGAGTTTGGCCTCCCAACAGGAGGACCAATCACGTTGCCATTTGATTCGGTTTTCATGGAATATCTAATCAAATTGATTGAACGACGAATGGATAGAGATACAGAAAAAGCTCTGTTAATGTCAGTCGTCTCTAGTGCTAGATGTTCTTTATCATGTTCTTTTCAACAACAAGAACAATCGCTTGTATTTTAGAGAGTTCGTTTGTAGCAATTTTTACTGTATTAGATTAGATTATTTCAGAGATTTAATCAATTATTTTTGTCTTTTAGACAGTCGCATCAAAATCAAAACTGAATTTGTTTGGTTTATTCAAACTGTTTTTCCCTGAAACCTTCTGTCATAAAACTCTCAGTCAAAGCAATTCATCAATTGTCTTTTTGAATCTCTTAGAAGTTATACAAGAATTGGGAAGAACTATTACAGACACGATATTTTGGTATGATATCTACACTTAATCTATCTCAAGAAAACGTGAAACTTTAGCAGGAATAGTTGATTAGCAGACGAGAAAATCGGAGCCCTACATGCTCTTTGTATTTGCTTCATCAGCACGTCTCTCTATGTATCCAACTCTCTGATCATATCACCCAAAAAAATTATTTATCCAAATAATATCTTGAACAATTAGTTTTGTACCTCACATTTGATTTAGCTAATGGGTCTACTAACCAACCTCAAACCCTTATGCTAACAAACAAAGCTGTACTATTGGAGACATCTTACGGACCAAGTTACCTATAATTTGTACAGAAGCATGAGTTTGGTATTTTTGACTTCTAGCTCTTGTATATAAATGATCTCAACTTCTCTTGTATATATAATAATAATAATCTAACAGCAGCCTCATGTATTCTTCATTAAAGTCTTAGCAGCAAAATCTTGTCATATATAAATGTTTAGGCAGCTTTCACACCCACATGATCATGTCTTCTACCCACCGAAAGTTGTATAGTCCACAAGTTGATTTCATGCATAATTGATTTTTACCAACTTGGAACCCTTATTGATCAGACAGAGTAGAAACATAAGCATGTGTTGTGTCTGGTTAGGTTGTTCAGGAGCTTGTCACGAAGGCTGTCTAAAACTAATAGTTTCTCCTTCTATATAATGAAACAAACCTATCGTATTCTTCATCAATCACAGCTTTCATTCAAAGAACTCTACAAACGGACCTTACAAATCTTTTCATTCTCCTTCTCGCTTTCTGATCTAAGAAAATCTTTGTCCTCAAAACCATGATGAACACAAAGAAAATCATCAAGATGGCCAGGAAATGGCAACAGAGAGCAGCTCTTCACAGGAAAAAAATCTCATTCCAAAGAACAAATTCTACTGTTACCAGCTCAACCGCTGTAGAGAAGGGCTGCTTTGTGGTTTACACGGCCGATAAAATCCGCTTTGCTTTTCCGATAAGTTATCTGAACAGCTCTGTTTTCCAAGAGCTCCTGAAGATATCTGAAGAAGAGTTTGGCCTCCCAAGTGGTGGACCAATCACATTACCATTCGATTCGGTTTTCTTGGAGTACCTCATCAAATTGGTCCAACGACAAATGGATGATGACACAGAAAGGGCTTTGTTGATGTCAATCTCTAGTGCTAGATGCTCTTTACATTGTTCTTTTCAGCAACAAAGTACTACTAGTCAACAACTGCTTGTATTTTAGAGTCTATCTATGCAACAAAGAGACGAACCAAATTGTAAAGACGTTTATAGTTAGATGATACTGGAATACAAAACAAAATTTGACTATCATAATCTCTTTGTAAATTGTATTTCAGTTTACTAAGGATTGAAGAGTGGCGGAAGAAGCTTGATTACAATCTCATTTTGAGTTTAAATTGAAAGAGACAATATTTACAGTGAACATAAAATCCCAACATCTTTAACAAAAGTAGGAGCAATTACATATTATTATCACTAATAACCCTCTTCCTTCAGGACAAGGTTCTTAAACCAACTGTGAACGAATCCACATGAAAAGCAACTTCATGGACACTATTACCATGTGGACTGCAGTATTTTGTACATGGTTAGCGACAAGAAACCCTGGTCCTGTTTGTAGATTCCAGCTTCAGACTGATGATGCCAAGTATGAGAGGAAGAGAGTACGAGAACAACCACCTTTGATTGATTCTGCTGCTTCATCTTCTTCGAAGAGAGGAAGAACAGAAAAGAACGACCACCTTGCTATTAATCAGGAAGATAAAATCAAACAGAAGGTTCATGGATTAAAATCAACACTTAATCTGCTTGCTTTTTCTTCTTCTTCTTCTTCGGCTTCTTATTTCTGATGTTTGAGAAGGATTCTCTTCTACTCATTCTTTGTGGGTTGCAGTTCTTCTGTCAACACTTACTCTGAACTTGATTATTTTGTCACAAGGAGATACTAAATGCTTGTTACACAAAAAGAGTAGAACTTGCTTGCAATTTAGAGACTTCGAGACATATAAATTGTACATGCAAAAAAAAAACATCTCAATAAACAGTCTGATTTACTATCCACGAAACCAAATACCAATTATGGTTCTACAAAAGAAAGTTGTAATGAATGACCTTGAAACCTCTTTTTCTTGCAAAGTTATCTGTTCCAGATGAATGACCATTAAACCTCAAGCTATGAACTCTTTTACTCCTTTACAAGTATATTACAAGTTGTAATTTAAAACGCTATAAAATATTGTTTTGGATATGAAAATTTAATAGTCAAGGACAGCAGAAACCTACCTTGACCATTGATAGTTCTGCAGGTTTATGGTTTTGACTTCTTTGAGAACATCAGAGGACCTACAAGTTCTATATTTTCCATTTACTGCACATGTCTTAATTTGTGTCTAAATCTTTTTATAATACTATTGTATAAAAATATTGGATTAATAACCACATGATCATGTCTTCCGATCCGAGCTTGTATTAATCCACAATTGATGAGCATACATGGTTGTTTAATGGTTACTAACTTTGGGACCCTTTATGATCACATACAACAAAGACAGAAGCATGTGTTCTGCCTAATTTACTTGCTCTGACTCTATCTAACTTAAAGTAGCTACTCCTTATATATAATCCAACAAGCCTCTTGGGTTCTCCATCAACCATAATTTGCGCTCAAAGAGTTATACAACACAACTTACACATTTCTTTTGCTTTCCGACCTAAAAGGGTTTTTTCCCTGAAGATAATGATGAACGCAAAGAGACTCATGAAGATGGCCAGGAAATGGCAACAGAGAGCAGCCTTGAGCAGGAAAAGAATCTCATTTCAGAGATCAAGTACTACTGTCACCTCAACTTCTGTAGAAAAGGGTTGTTTTGTGGTTTACACGGCGGATAAAGCACGCTTTGCTTTTCCGTTAAGTTACCTGAGCAACTCTGTTTTCCAAGAGATCTTAAAGATCTCTGAAGATGAATTCGGCCTCCCAACCAGTGGACCAATCACCTTGCCATTTGATTCGGTGTTCTTGAAGTATCTAATCAAGTTTATGGAACGACGAATGGATGGAAATACAGAAAGGGCTCTGTTAGTGTCAATCTCTAGTGCTAGATGTTCTTTACCATGCTCTTTACAACAACAAGAACAATTGTTTGTATTTTAGAGAATTAGTTTGTAGCAATTTCTGCATTTGTAAAGATTCAGTTATTTTTTAAATTAGACAGATTATTTCATAAATACAAACCATTGTCTCTCTTTTAGATGGTCTCATCAAAATCAACTTTCATTGTAAACAATGAAAAACAAAGTTGTTAAATCGGTTTACTCAAAACTGTTTTGCCCTGAAACTTTCTGTCATAAAAGAGTATGGTAACTTGGTTAAAAATTTCGATCAGTTTTCCTTATGAATCTCTTAGAAGCTACACAAGAATGGGAAAAGAACTAATACAGACACGAGATGTTTGTATGATTTAAGATTAACCTATCTCAAGCAAACGTGAAATCTTAGTAGGAACAGTTGATTCGCTAGCGAGAAAATGTAAGGAGCTATGTGATCGTTCTTTGTACGTGATCTTTCTTTCTTTCCACGTGAACAGTTGATTCGTCTTTGATTCAACAGAGCATATCTTTCTTTGTATATATCTGTTTCTCTAATCGTTAATCGTAACCACATTATTGTTTTCCTTGATTTCACCAAAAGATTTGTTGTCCCCTAATAATTACTTGACCTATTATTTTTGTGATCACATTTGATTTAGCTAATTACTAACCAACCTGGGACCCTTATGCAAACAAACAAAGCTGTATTGAAGCATGAGTCTGGTATTTTTGGGACACAACATGATCATGTCTTCACACCATAGGTGTAGTCAACAAGTTGTTTTGCAAATATAATTTGATTATACCAACTTGAAACTATTATTGATCAGATAGAGTATAAACATAAGCATGTGTTGTGTCTGGTTAGGTTGCTCAGGAGCTTGTCACAAACCCTGTCTAGAACTAATAGTTTCTCCTTCTATAAAATGAGACAAGGAAATGGTATTATTCATCATTCATAACTTTCACTCCGAGAGCTCTACAAACAGATATTACACATCTTTTCACTTTTTTTTTCCTTCTTGCTTTTTGGATTAAATCTTTCTCCAGAAGATGATGATGAACACAAAGAAGCTAATCAAGATGGCTAATAAATGGAAACAAAGAGCATCCCTCCGCAGGAAAAGGATCTCATTTCAGAGGTCAAGTTCTAGTGCTAACAGCTTAACTACAGTAGAGAAGGGTTGTTTCGTGGTTCACACGGCGGATAAAACCCGATTTGCTTTTCCAATAAGTTACCTGAGCAACTCTGTTTTCCAAGAGCTCCTGAAAATATCTGAAGAAGAGTTCGGCCTCCCCACGGAAGGACCAATCACGTTGCCGTTCGATTCTGCTTTCTTGGAGTATCTTATCAAATTGGTCCAGCGACGAATGGATAAAGATACAGAAAAGGCTCTATTAATGTCAATCTCTAGTGCTAGATGTTCTTCACAATGCTCTTTGCAACTACAAGAACAAAGTTATACTCAACATTTACTTGTATTTTAGAGGGTAGACATTTCTGTTTGTGTGAAGTTTATATAGATAGACACAGAAATACAAATTATTATTATTCGTCTCTGCTCACGAAAATCAACTTCTTATATCACTTGTGATCATACTTTCATAGAAAAAATATTGAAAAGAAAAAAAGTCAAGACTTATGTACTCTGAAAACTACATGTCTACGAAGTGTTACAGCTTTTATGATTCTCTAAATTGGCGGGAACAAAAGATTAATCCAAGTGTAATACCTTAAACATAACGGTCAGCAATTATTTTGTAGTTTTTAGACTCTTTTAAGACAGCCAATTTGTGAAGTTACAGATTAGACACAACAAAATATATGTAGGTATATACAGTTTGATAGACCGTCCACAAGAACAAGTTCTAAGATGCTGCTGAAGAAGAAAAAAGAAATTGATAAATGAGGAAGAACAAGCTTTATAACCTATGTACTTTGTACTTTAGTCGGATCTGTTTGTAAGGATTTAAGTTATTTCGTTTGCTCAACAAGATTTACTGAAGCAACTTCTTTTCACCAAAGTTCAAACCAGAGATAAACCTACGAGCTTATGGTAGATTTTCTTTTAAAGGAACCGAAGGGATCTATGAAACTTTTACCTAATTAACAAAAAATTTACAGGGCTACACCGTTGATTTGAAGCTTCTCGGTTTAAAGCGAAAAGAAAATTCCTCTGACACCCAGAGAATTAACCATAACCTTTAAAGGACCCTTTAATTAACCATTACCACATAAATTTTGCATGGTTATGGTTTCAACTTCCCTGAGAACATCAAAGGGCCTACGGTTTTACATCTTTCATTCACTTGCACATGTATTTGTTTCTAAATTTTAGCTTACGATTCATACCACATGGGCATGTCCTTTCACCAGATGTTTTAATCCACAAGTTAGAGAGCATACAAGATTTAGTACTAACCTGGTACAACAAAGACAGAAGCATGTGTTGTGTTTGGTTTGGTATCTGTAAGTTTGTCTAAACTCTAACAGCTTCTCTTTATATATATGTAACAAGGCTATGGGATTCTTCATCAACTATAACTTGCGTTCAAAGAGTTATACAACTCAACTTACAAATCTCTTTTGCTTTTCCATTCAAACAAATCTTTTCCCTGAAGATAATGATGAACACAAAGAAGCTACTCAAGATGGCCAGGAAATGGCAACAAAGAGCAGCCCTCCACAGGAGAAGAATCTCATTCCAAAGATCAAGTACATCTACTAGCAGCTCAACTAGTCATGGGATTTCGGGTCATTTTTTGGGTTCGGGTCAAGGGATTCAGACTTTTGGCTTTTCGGGTTTCGACGTATACAAACCGATCGGTTATTTTTTAATTGTATTTCGGGTTCAGTTTGGTTTAACTCGGATTCGGTTTGGGTTTCGAGTTTTATATCAAATCCGATCGGGTTTTATTTCGAGTTCGGTTTCAGATACTTCGGATTCAAGTTTGGGTTCAGGTAATTCATGATTGGATCAGTTTATTCGGGTTTCAGTTTTTCAGATTTACATAAATAAAAACTAACTGGGTTTCAATGAAACAAAACTCAGATTCCCATTACGATATTTCAGGTGGGGTTCGAGTTGTAGTTCAGGTTTCGGGTTAAAGTCCTAGGTCTTAGCTCAACTGCAGTAGAATATGGATGTTTTGTTGTTTACACTGCATACAAAATTGGTTCGCTTTTCTATCAAGTTACTTGAGCAACTCTGTTTTCCAAGAGCTCTTTGATGATCTCTGAGAAGAGTTTGGCCTCCCAATAGGTGGACCAATCTCTTTGCCATTTGATTCAGTTTTCTTGTATTATCTAATCAAATTGATACGGATGGACGTAGACACAGAAAAGGCTTTGGTAATGTCAATTTCTAGTGATACATGTTCCTTACATGGTTCTTTGAAACAACAAGAACAACAGAGTAGTACGACCAAACAATTGCATGTGTTTTAGATAATTAGAGCTCCAAACTTTCTGTGTCTGTAAGATCATATGTATTAGGATAGAAAGATCACTTCAGAAATATAATTATCATTTTCGTCTCTCTTTAAAACTGTCTCATCTAACATGAAATAACCTTCAACATAAATCAGTCTTTTTGCCATTTTAAAGACAATGGCCAAAACAGTATATCAAGAAAAATGGCGCAGCAGCCCAAATTTCCCAGCTAGTTTCATCAATTGTATTCACATCAAGCATCCGGAACAAGAAATACGAGAAAAAGCATACACGTACTGCACAAGAAGATGTTTTCATGATCTCAACTTAAATCTATCATAGGAATAACTGAGATATAGCAGGCATGGAAGATTTTACATTCACTGCCAGTTTTCAATGTGATTTGTACCTACTGAGCTAGATGCTCTTCATCTTTGCTTCAGCAGCACGAGTGTTTCTTCGTACAGATATATGATCTTTCTGATAACTAAATTCAAACAAGATACTTTGTCCAATGAATAACAACAGAACGTATTATTATCGTGACTCATTTTTGATTGAGCTAATGGAGATCAATTAGCATAGTTGCAGAGGCATTACTTCGAATTTTTTGGCTGCTCGTCTCCAAAAAGGATTTTTATCAAACTGATATCAAATTAACAAGTTGAAACCTTCTCATTGTATATGTTATATGTATGGTATATAAACTATAAGTTTACATAGATAAATTTAGCAGGCTTCTTTCTTGTTATCCAGCTTTTAAAATAAAAAGATAATGTTTCCAACAAAACACACAAGGTTAAATGTGCAGCTAATAAAAGCAGTCGGCTGACGTAGGCGATTGTGAATCATCCGTCAGAAAAACCTGCAGTAAACAAAACTAAAAATTCTGAATAAGCACCAAAACAAAGAGAGGAGACTAAACGAAAAATCTAAAACAATCAACTTGAAGAAGAAAAAAGCCAAAGCTGAATAGGATATAAACAGGTAAAAAAGTAACAGGTAGCTCTTGTTATAAGCTAACAGTGTCGCAAAGGCCTGTTAATTCAGTTTCTGCCTCTGAAAAACGAAATGTCCAACTACTTTTATTCAACTTTGGACATCAGATACCATAGGCAATCATTAATACCAACAAAACAACAAAACGAAAAGGATATAAAAAATAAACTGCAATCTCAGCCGAAAGATGGTGATCTATTGATTAATAATCACTGGATAATCATTAAATATGGACGATTTTGTTCATCATTGATTGCAGAAAACTAAAACAAAAAGGTTCAAAAGAGACAGAAAACAAACAAAAAAATCAAAAAAGAGGTCAGATGGTAGTGCATGTCAATGAATCAGCATTTTGTTTCAGATTTGCAGACGTATGGTAATATAATCCTCATTCCTCCAATTTCCACCCAAAAAAAAACAGACTTTTGCAACAGAGAAAACACAAAATTCTAAAATTAAAATAGGATCAGAGAATATGGCAAATCAATCACTCCGCCGAAGCAGATCAGACTGGGTGTCACAAAACATTATGCCATTTCATCATATCCATTTACTACATCCTAAGATCAGACAAGAAGCTTAAAAAGACAAAAACCTTTAAAAACTGGAGTATCAGACACAAATAGTCAATCACCATATTACATCCACCGTAATGGATGCAAATTAAGACTGGGGCGACAATTCCTTATCATCACTTTCTCCATAACGTACACAAAATCACAGCACAGAAGATAAACAGAAGGCAACTACACAAAGCTAAGCTAAGATTGCTAGACACAGCAGACAAATAAAACAATGAAATTTAAGGCTTTCAGAGCCGACGGTAATTTTTTGGTGGAAGAGAATGCAAAGGTTTTAGCTTTATATAGAACCAATTATTAGGGTTCCCTCTCTCTCCTCTCAGAAACTACACCGCTTTAGATATGGGCTTGGGCCTTTTCTTTAATTATGGGTTCCTCTCTCGTCTTTGTTTCGTTCTTACTGTAGTATGAAACTAGGAAGTAGGGATGTTTTCTATTTGACTGCCCATTTTTTACAACCGATCTCTATGGAAAAAAGGACAAAAGACGTCTTCCGTTTTATTATTGATCAACGGTTTCATTTTTCTGATATGGATTTTCATTTCTTGCTTCTTCTTGGTCCACTTGTTTTTTCTTGGTCCAGACAATTTTAGATTAATAGATATATATTTTTTTTAGTACATATAGTTTGCGTAATCATTTTGAATCCTAAGAAAAAAGGAAACATACATCATACAAGTTGTATATACTCTGACGCAAAGCAAACGCAAGTCTTTCACCTTTACACTCGACATCCCCACGACAGTGACTCTGTTTTGTGTATACCAACCCTCTCTGTTTTATTCTGCATCATCTAACCAAAAGAATTACCTTCTATGCTAATTTTTCTTAATTATCTGTTTAACCTAATTTTCTTAAGTGACAATTCGCAGAGCCTTTTTCATTCAAAACTCACTTGTTTGTATTTTGTAGGCGAATTTGCTTCTTCTTTTTTTCTACTTTTTGTTAACATTCAAATATAAAGATTTCTGTTTTGCAAAATAAAGCATTATAGAGTGAAATGAAAAAACTTATTTTGCAAATTTTTATATCGTTTGCACAACTGTTTTTCTCATATCTAAGTGAAAAATTCATGGATCTAAATCACATCTGATATAAAAACCTTGACTACTTATACATATTTTTATCTTAAATATTGGTCTAAGTTTATATAGCATTCAAGAAAACTCAAATCGAATAAACACCATTATAATCTGTTGAAAACTGAATGGGACACAACTATTCTATACATTTGTATTAGTAATGTCCATATTGAATTGTCACAGGTGGAGACGATCCTAGTTTCTTAACCATTGGATTTTAAGTTAATGCTACAATAAATTTTTTATCCCAATTTTTCAGTTTCATATATTATCTGATTTTATATGCGTTTATTTACATCACGCTAATTTTATATAATATCACATAATTGTTTTTTGGTTCAATTACATGATAATGATAGTATCTAATATTGATCATGTCAAAAATGTATTAGAATATATGCATTTAATTAGATATTTTATAATATAATTGAATGAGTAAAAAGACAAAACTTTTATAGTTTTCTACGATATTGTAAACTCCTTCAACACTGTTTTGGATTTATCAGTTTAGAATTGACTGACCCTAGTACTTCGTCAGCAGTCTTTCCTGATGGCTCCTAAACCCCAAACGAATAACTATGATATAAGACTATATGAAAATAGACTATGCTAAATATTCATAAATTGTGTCTACATATACATTAATTACCACAATCTTATATACGAAATGGGGAAATAAAAAGGAATATTCATAGTGACATTATGGCATATGCTTCAAGATTATCTTGATGTGGCTTCGCAATATCTTATTTTTAACATCACCCAAGCCGTAAAGCAATAAGACTAAATTGTGAGTCGGATATTTACTTGAAATATTAAAAGTAAGCCTATGATGTTAACCCAAGTGAGTCTATCTCTTAATTATTTTATTTATTTATGTACTATATTATAGCTCTGACGTGAAGAAATGAAACTAGCAATAAAAAAAAAAAAAAAACGAATGGGTCCACTTATATGATGCAGGGTGGTATATATATTCTTAGCAAATATTAAATGTGTTAATATACTAATTAAAACTCTTCCAAGTAATTATTTCAAAGTTTCTAAGATAGATTCTTTAACATGTTTAAAATATATTAAACACCAATTATAACCCGTAAAAATTAAACAATCCAACCAAATAGTAGGTGATTCCGTAGTTGGAGGATTTTGAATACTTTTTCATAGAGTTGAAATTCTTTCGAATATAATTTCAGCCATTTATCATTCTATGATCTTTCGAAAACAAAATTAAACAGCTGATATACAAACTAGCTAAACATCATAAGTCAACTTCCACGATAACAATCGTATACATCCGTAAACATCGAATCAACAATAAGCGACCAAAATTCTTCATAATCCAACTTCGTTTTAATTTATAGATCCCACAAGTATGGATAATTGGGCAATATCCAAAAGCTCCATTATTTGCTTTCGTGGACGATGACTTGACATCTCGATTGTTAAGGGATAACAAAGTATATTAAAATACTATAGAGGGATGCATTAAAATATCATAGAGGGATGCATTATCCAACATTGTTTAAT
>OVBB01002119.1:0-12197 GCA_900406415.1 Isatis lusitanica | reverse complement strand
TAGTTTAGATCATTTATTTTATAATATATTGTTATTTTTAATTATAACTTTATACCAAAATTCATCATTTTTTACATTCTACAAATAGATACTTGCTTTATTTGATTTGGATATAAACAGAAAATCATAATTGCAATATATTGAATTTTACCAAAAAAACCATTGTAAAAGATAAAATTTGAATGAATGTTGAATTATTAGGTGGAAGAAAAAGAAGATGATGTAGAGTGTTAAAATGTAAAAAGTAGGATGTTGAAAATGAAAACCAATATGGATGGTCTAAGAGCCGTTCAAAGGTTATTGATAGTCATTTGTTCATTACCACAATGTTTACTAGATATTGTATGCCGCACTTACACATTTCAACTTAAACGTATATATGCCTTTCAACTTCGCTGCCAGCCGTCAAACAATCACTAATGGTAAAATATTATTTCCCAATAGCAGCCGAAGCTAATGAAGTGTACAAAGGAACATATGCACTTGTTGTTGCTCATGGTCAGGCAGTGTGCACATATGCTGACGAAGTGTGAAGTGACGATGAAACGGTTGACACCAAATACAAAGAAATTTTTCTTAACCACAAGGACTTGGATATCAAATCAATGGCCTCATCAAATTAAATTACCACCTTTTAAAAATTTCTTTCATTAATATTGTAAATTTTATAGTTCTGGTAGTAACTGAGACTTTCTTGCTTCTGCACTTTTAATATAATAGATACTACTCAGCTTTCCCTTTCAGTTCAACATATTCGATGGTCCCAAAACTTTCTAACATATAGCTCTATAATATTTTTTAAGAAATAATTTTTTTTATATATCACATTCGCACTGTTTTTAATAATGATCAATTACATATATATCTTTAATAACTTAAAAATTATTTGTTATTATAAATGATTAAATTTTTTTTTTTTATTAAACCTAGAAGGTTCAATTTCTAATAACTTGACATCAGTTTCTGATCAGATGTACCAGAAATCAAGCTTCGGACGCAGCACTTCTATAACCCATCTTTGAATGATTTTTGATAGAGATGAATCCTTTTGAGTTAGTATTCATATGTAAATGGTTTCAGATCACTTTCGTTCATAATTGGAAAGACATGTCACATGTATCCTTTGTCCTGGAGAGAAAAACTATGGAAGAGCTAAGTCATGGACCTCGGCCACGCCCCATTTCTAGACCAAGTAATACATCTTATCTTGTCCCAGAAGCATAAAATTTCGATCCATAGTGCCCGAAGCCGAGGCAATTACCAGTATCACGAAAATTTCCTTTTCATCACTTAATCCTAGCTAACTTAGATAACTATATAAATTTGTTTTTAGCCACTAGTTTCAACACAAGGTTTAACACAGCCCAAAAATACATGACAAATCACGTTCTTAAACACTACATCAAGCTTTTTTTTATTATATTATTTTGAATCTTAAGAATTTCCAAGAAGGAGATCTCACTGTATACCAAATATAGAGAAGATTTCTTTAACCATTATCTCTTTATTACAACATTTTCTATTATTATAATTTAGGANAACTATATAAATTTGTTTTTAGCCACTAGTTTCAACACAAGGTTTAACACAGCCCAAAAATACATGACAAATCACGTTCTTAAACACTACATCAAGCTTTTTTTTATTATATTATTTTGAATCTTAAGAATTTCCAAGAAGGAGATCTCACTGTACGTATACCAAATATAGAGAAGATTTCTTTAACCATTATCTCTTTATTCCAACATTTTCTATTATTATAATTTAGGTGGATGTAAATCAATGCTTGCATAACACAAGTTTTGATTCTAATGCTTTAATGATTTATTGGAAGTGTTCTCAATGCACAAATAGTTTTAATGAGCTAAACCGGAAGGAATAATATTTAAAATCGACAACTAATCAAAATCGAAAAGAATAGTATTTAATGAGCTAAACGTTGTGCCAACAACAATGGTGGAGTTTAATGAACTTTATCAGCACTTGGCTGAATTCATAGATATTTTCATCTTACAATAACTAACAAAAGCTAACTCTATTTATTTGATATGCGTAGTAATTGGAGCCACAAAATTTTGAAAGTTTATATATCCGTGTTTTTTTTTTTTATTCTAGATCATTAAAACCTGAAAACATATCAAATCGAACTTGTTGCATATTTCCTACGATTGTGAAAAGGTAATGGTTTTTCTTATTGCTTACAAACTCATTATTATTGCTTTTGATTGTTCTACTTATTTTCGGTTTTTGAATTCACCAATGACAACCTTTGATTAGTATTAGCTTGATTTAATTCTTTATATTTTATAGTGTGGGCGGCCATTCAATTGATCCTGACTATATTAACATTGTTTGATGAATTTGACTATATTAATATATATGCATATACCGACAGAAAATAACAATATATATACTGCTATTTGGATATGAATAACAAATAGCAGTATATATATTATATATACTTGGATATGAATTGGACATAACGCCGGTTCACAACGGACGATAGTTTTAGTCATTTTTATAAGCCGACATAGAAAGAGTCTAATGTCAAAGAATGTTAAGAAGTTTCTTTCAAACAAAAAAAAGAATGTTAAGAAGCTTTGAATAGTTTAATACGCGACGCTACCGAAATACAGATCATTACAGATTTACAATGACAAGTAACAAGTTGTTACAAACAACTCATCTCTCCTTGATTTTCTTCACTCGGTTATCCATTGCTCTCTATAATCATAATTCTTTTATAATCTCTTTCCTTTGTGAAACAACTTTGGAAATTTCGTGCATACAACTAAAGTTAAACCACAATGTGTGGAAATAAGCTATTCAAGACAAAGAGTTTGACCATAGGCGTCACGTTTAAGTTTCAATATTGCTTGAAGTAAAGAAAATACCAGCTTACTTCGAGATAATCTTTTTCAAACTAGCCTATTGGTTGTTTGCTTGCAAAAATATAAAATAAATAGAGAACATTACATTATGTGATTTGATCCAATAATGTAGCAAAAAAAAATTCTTTACTTCCAGATAGTTTTTTTTCAAACCATTTCATACATGATTGTTTGTTTGCGAAAATATAAAATATATAGAGGATATTACATTATGACTTGATCCATGTAGAAAAGTATTGTATAATCTATATAGTATTGTCTAGAATAACATGTGAGACTAAGATATAGGGAGCATCATATCATTTTTGATTTGATCCACTAATCTAGCAAAATACAATAAGCTAATATATAGAGATTACAAAATAGATGATATCACTATATATATGATCTGATCCAATAATGTACGTAGGAAAAATATTATATAATCACTCACTGATAACGTGGTAATAATAAGGGCATATATGATATACCTCTTTGGGAACGATCTACTTATATAGCAAAAACATTATAATTCTATGGATTATAATATTATATGCAAGACATGCTATATATTGAGAAACCAAACCCAAAGGCAAAAAAACAGTTTCCTCAATATTGAAGATATTCGACTGCAAATCCATGGCGATGATTTCTCACGTTCTTCCTGTGACGACTCTTCTCGTCTTATCCCTCTTCTTCTTACCTACTTTAACTCAAAACCGTCCCCATGAACCTGAGATCCCTTTCGAAGTTATCGAGTGTATTAGTTCTATTTCTTGCTACTTTTGAATCTTGAGGCGATGTATAATTGGTTGAATCTTGATCAATCACAATCTTATGGTTTTGATACTTGTGAATTGTGTGTAGCTACTCATTGGCTTGCTGAAATCATAGATCTGGACTACGATTGGAACAATGGCATGGCAAGCTTTAACGTCAGCGGTGTATTAGGTGTAACAATATGTTAACCCCTTTTAAATTTCTTTTATCCAATTTATTTATCATTCTTGTATTTTAGTTTCCAATGGTATTTTTTTTCTGTGAACAGGAGTAAAATTGGCAACACTAGAAGCAGATCTCACCGTTAGAATAGCCGGCATCAAAGTGCATCACGGAAAGTACGACATGTGTAAATATTGCAAATGTCCAACGCCATATCGCGCCTTCTTGCTTCCTTTTGCCCAAATCTATTCCACGCCTCTTTTACATGTGAGTTTTCTAACAATTTAGAGAATCTGCTATATATATCAAAAGAGAACCAGATTATTTTGTTGATATGTCAAGTTCTCATTTTTCAAACTTTTCTGTTTTTCATTTTTTTTTTATTATGATATCCGTATATCCAAACACCTTAAAGTCAAAATCTAAACACATATATATTTTGCCAAAGAAATCAAAATTTTTATTAGCTAAAAACTAATTTGCATTAAAAATAGGGCAATTCTCAAAGACAGCATACTTTTAAGTTTTTTGTGACGAAAATAGCACATTATGGTAAAGATGACAAAAATAATATTTATTAAAGAGGAAAAGACTATTATACATTTATTTATCATTTGTTTTTTCTCAATTCTGTAACCCTAAACCCCAAACCCTAAAATCTAACCCTAATTAATGATTTGTGAACCCAAACTCATTAGCGTAATACATAAAAAATGATCAAAGTCTGCTATTATTGACATTTTCTCTTTGAGGGTATTTCTCTTAAATATATTAATATTATGTTTAAATAATTGATAACATTACTCTGTAGAATAAGAAATTTCAACATCTGTAATAAAAAATTTGGAAATCTGATTCTTTCCCACCTCTTAACACGAGATTATAACCTTTTGCAGGTCACTCACAATGTCCGCTTGAACGTTACTTCAGGCGTAAATAAATTATTTTGTATCGAATTCAAATTCCATCCTGGATTTCCTCCCACGTCGGTCACTCTATAATCAAGTTGTTTGGTGAAATGTATTCTCAAGTCTCTACATGAGATATGTTATATATGTATGTTGTTCTCTCTCATTTGTATGGTGTCGTAAGAATAAAAACGGTTTATATATACGCTCTTAACCGAATCTTTTGATTTGTTGCTATTTAGTTTTCAAACTTACTAAACCTGTAGTGTTCAAACACGTGTTAGGAAGTTTTCGTTGAGAGTAAAACACAAAATGGTATTAAGTTTTAAATTGAGTAAACTTTTATGAGTCAATTGAAATCAATGCAACTAGGTTAAACATCACATATATAATTATCTGGAGTGATTTTTAAAACGGCACGTTTTGCTCTGGGGCGATTTTTAGGCGATTAGGATTTTCTCTTGTCCCCTTCGACAAGGCATCCACGCCGGCGCCTTTATGTCATCGACGGCGGATCGAGATTCAGTTGAGGAAGGGGGGGGAACATTCTTCCCCGGCGGTGGTGATTGGTTCTCCTTTGAAATCTCAACCTTATGGGCGAACTTGGTTCGGAATCAGAAAATGTTAACAAAGTATGACTTGGAAGTGAAGATGCAAGATGGCGTCGGAACGGTGGAGGTACCTGATGAAGTTTTTACAGATTCGGTTCCTCTTTGGGAAGATTTTCTTATTGGGAGGTTTTTGTCGAAAGCTCCTTACATCACGAAAGTTCATGCCATTGTGAACAAAATTTGGGCTCTTGGGAATAAATCACAGATGATTGAAGTCTTTGTGATTAACTCAACAACAATGAAGTTTCAGATTGTTAACCCTAGTATCCGGAATAGGGTTCTCCATCGTGGTATGTGGAACTTGGCAGAAATTCTGGTGGTTATGAGTAAGTGGATCCTTCTGGAGGAGGAGGATCAACCCGAAGTTAATTCGGTCCCTATGTGGATTCATCTCCGTAATGTCCCCATGCACATGTTTTCATGGAAAGGACTTAGCTGTATCTCAAGCCCGGTGGGAGTGCCAGCTCGTCTTCACCCGGACACTGCACAATGTAAGGATTTTAAGGTGGCAAAGGTGTTTGTCAATGCAGATCTGACTAAGGCGCTTCCTAATTCTATGAAGTTCAACATCAAGGGTAAGGAAACAGTGGTGCACTGCACTTACCCATGGCTTCCGGCTAAATGTACAACATGTCATAAATGGGGTCACCTAGCACAAGTTTGCACCAGGAAGCCGGTAGAGTCATTAGCACAAGAGTCAGATGGTGTTGAGGCAATTCATCCGACTGAGAACTTGATTACAGTGGTTGCAGACACAGTCACAGAAACTGAAACTATGGCTGCAGTTGTTGATACGACAATTACAGAGAAAGTGGCTACAGTGGTAGTGGAGGGCGAAACCGCTCAGACTTCAGCTGAGTTGTGCCCTAACAAGACAGTCTCTAACACTCAAGAGGAACAGGAATGGCAATCTGTCCCTCCAGCAAAGGCATGTAAATCACCAACAAAGAATCAGTTGGAGTTCGATAAAGTATCGATCCTATCACCATCTAGATTTTCAGTTCTAAGCCCTACGGAAGAAGGGGAGATTACTGAGAAAACTATGGAAGGCACGACAGAGCCAAATAACGTACTTCCAGAGACAGAGATAGAGACAGAGGCGATTAAATTGAATGAGGCGGCTGTATCTGGAAAACTACCAGAGTCGGTAGAAATTCGAAAATCACTTCCACGAGGGTCGAAGGACAATCACAAAGTCTTGAATTCGGCAGTTCTAAAGCAAAATGATGGTGGTCCTGGAGCGGGGAACAAAAAAAGCACCCAAAAAAATCATTAATGTTGGGTTTCGCTTGGAACATTCGCGGTTTCAACCAACCGCCTAAACAAAAGGTTGTGCGAAAATGGATTCAAAAAGGATTGTTTCAATTTGGCTGCTTGCTAGAGACTAGAGTTCAAGAAGTCTCTGCTCAGAAGATCGCAGGTTCTGTATTTCGAGACTGGTCATTCTTGACAAACTACGAGCATCATCGCTTGGGGAGAATTTGGGTGGTATGGGGACCTTCAGTTAGGCTCACGCCATGTTTCAAGAGTGATCAAATGATCACGTAGTCTATACTCCTGGATGGTATGGAGGAGGAGTTTTTCTGTTAGTTTTTTTGTGCTTCAAACTTACCAGAGCACAGGAAGGAATTATGGGAAGATCTACGCAACCATCAACAGTCCTCTATTTATAGTAACAAACCTTGGATCATTTGTGGTGATTTTAACGAAATTTTAGACTTGGCTGAACACTCGGAGGCTAATGCAGAAGTCTCTACTGGGATGCGTGATTTCCAAGCCATGGTCAGGGATTGCTCCCTGTTGGATATGAACTACAATTGTCCTTGCTTCACATGGACAAATAAGAGGGATGATGGATTAATTTGTAAGAAACTGGATAGAGCTCTCATCAATTCAGCTTGGCTACAGAAATATACTCAGACATACTGCGTGTTTGAGGCAGGAGGATGTTCGGACCACTTGAGATGTCGGTTTAGAATCCAGCCGGACCCCCTTAAACCACGCAAGCCATTCAAATTTATTAATGCGGTTGCAGAGAGTCCTGAGTTTTTGCCCACAGTTCAAAGTTTTTGGGATGATACAGAGGAGTTGTTCAACTCTACATCAGCGCTTTATAGACTATCTAAGAAGCTCAAAGCATTGAAACCGCACATAAAATCTCTGAGTAAAGCGCAGATAGGGGACATTTCCAAGCGCACACAAGATGCTCTGGAAGAACTCTGTGCTTGCCAGCTGAGTACTCTGGAGAATCCGAATCAGACATCGCGACTTGCGGAGGCTAGGGCCTATGATCGATGGAGTCTCCTCTCGCCCATTGAGAAGAAAGTGTTGAGTCAGAAAGCTAAAATGCATTGGTTGAATGTGGGAGATGGTAACAATAAACAATTTCATAATGCAGCAAGAATAAGAGAAGTTCGGAACTCTATAAGAGAGATCAAGAAAGCGGATGGTACAATAGCGGACACTCAGGACGAGATTAAAAAAGAAGCTGTTAATCACTTTCAGGGATTCTTGGCTTATAAACCTCATAATTATCAGGCAGTAACAGAGGAGGTATTAAGGGATTTACTTGGTTATGTCTGCTCGGAAGAGGACACAACCATGCTTGTTAATGCTGTAACAGAGGAGGAAATTAAGTCGGTCTTATTCTTGATGGCACTAAATAAATCTCCGGGACCAGACGGCTACACTTGTGAGTTCTTTAGAGCCGCATGGCCAGTGGTTGGTAAGGATGTTGTAGTTGCGATTAAATCTTTCTTTGATAAAGGTTTCCTACCGAAGGGAGTGAATTCCACGATTCTCGCATTAATACCTAAGAAGGAAGATGCAGCGGTGATGAAGGACTACCGACCTATATCCTGCTGAAATGTCTTGTATAAGGTGATCTCAAAAATCCTGGCAAACAGACTCAAAACACTCCTACCAAAGTTCATCTCTCCTGTACAATCGGCTTTTGTTCAAGATCGCCTACTCATGGAGAATGTCTTACTAGCCTCTGAGCTAGTTAAGGATTACCATAAAAACTCCATATCTTCAAGATGTGCAATCAAGATTGATATATCTAAGGCTTTCGATTTGGTACAATGGCCTCTTCTCCTATCCACATTGACGGCTTTAGGCTTGCCTGATCGGTTTATCTTGTGGATTCAGCGCTGTATAACAATGGCATCATTCTCTGTCCAGGTTAATGGAGAGCTAGCTGGATACTTTAACAGTGAGAGAGGCTTGTGCCAAGGTTGCTCCCTTTCGCCTTACCTATTCGTCATCTGTATGGAAGTGCTTTCAAAGTTGCTTAATAAAGCGGCGGCTGATCGGAAAATAGGCTATCATCCCTTATGTCGTGCGTTAAACATTACCCACTTGTGTTTTGCGGATGATATGCTTGTCTTTGCTGATGGGAAAAAGGACTCTATAGCAAACATTCTCAATGTTTTCTCGGACTTTGCTGCTTTCTCTGGTCTCGGTATAAGCATGGAAAAATCTACTCTCTATCTTACGGGAGTAACTGACAGTGAGAGAGCATCTATTCTGGATCTGTTTCCGTTTGATTCAGGCTAATTCCCAGTACGCTATCTTGGTCTTCCCTTGTTGACAAAGCAAATGAAACCAGTTGATTACAAGCCTTTGATTGAGAGGATAAGAACTCGGATAGGCACTTGGACAGCTCGAGCACTGTCTTTCGCAGGTCGCTTGCAGCTTTTGCAGTCGGTAATATTTGGCTTGATTAACTTCTGGTTACCGGCATTTAGGCTCCCGAGGGCTTGTATCAAGGAGATTGACCAGTTATGCTCGGCTTTCCTTTGGTATGGCCCAATGCTGGATTCCAATAAAGCAAAACTCGCCTAGGTGGATGTATGTAAGCCGAAAGAGGAAGGTGGGCTAGGGCTTCTCTCTGTTGCAGAGGCAAATAATGTTAGCTGCCTATAGCTTATCTGGAGAATTATCTCTGCAAATTTGCTATGGGTCTGATGGGTGCAGCGGTTTCTCATTCGAAAAGGGTCCCTCTGGTCTGTTAAAGCTTCCACCTCGCTGGGATCTTGGATGTGGAAGAAGCTTCTGAAATATAGAGTGATCGCTGTAAGCCTCACAAGAGTGGAGATTGAAAATGGCAGAAATTCATCCTTCTGGTTTGATAATTGGTCGCCATTGGGACAACTTTTCCACCTCACAGGTCCTCGTGGGTTCATTGATATGGGACTACCGATGGAAACTACTGTCGCAGAGGCGATTAATAGTAGATGGAGAAGACATAGAGGAAACACTCTGAATCAGATAGAAGAAGAAGTGCAAATGTTGAGAAACAGAGGGTTAAAAACGGATGCGGATATTCGACTATGGAAAAGAAGTGCTAATGATTTTCAACAACACTTTTGATTCCAAAGCGACTCGAGCTCTCCTTCGTGGAATGCATACTCCGGTGAGTTGGCACAAAAGCATCTGGTTCAATGGTGCAACTCCGAGGTTCTCCTTCACTTGTTGGCTTGGGATCTTAAACCGTCTGGCCACCGGGGATCGAATCCGACAATGGAATGTGCAGGCTGATGGCTCCTGTTGTCTATGCAATAACTCCCTAGAAACCAGAGATCACCTATTTTTCCTGTGCCCCTATTCTTCTGAAGTGTGGCAGGGGATCGCGGCGAAGCTTCTGGGTTCGAGCCACTCTACGGATTGGACAACTCTTTTGGAGCTCATCCGACTAACATCGTCGAGGGCAACACGCAGTTTCCTCATCAAGTACGTCTTCCAGATTGGCGTGTATTCTATTTGGAGAGAAAGGAATACACGAAAACATGGTGGTGATCATTCAACCGCATCTCAACTCATCCGCATTATCGACCGTCAGATTCGCAACCGAATCCTCTCCTTCCGAGTGCCTGGCTCTGTTCTTTACACGGATGCCATGGAACTATGGCTATCCACTTGATAATGGTGGATCCTGTATAGTTTTTTTTAGCTCCTTTCTAAAACTCTACTAAACGCCGCAGTGATGTAAACACGTCTTTTTGGTTGAATAATTTAAAATTCTTTCAAAAAAAAAAAATCAATGCAACTAATAAACTCATTGAGTTTGAAATTTGAGATTTGATGAGTCAATAGATCATAGAAGTTAATGATTTTATAAGCTAGATTCTAATGGGTTATTTATAACCAAACTACAGATATGTATGAATGTTGGGGACATATTTATTAGGGTTAGGCCAAGGTAGACCAAAAATCTTATAACATTAAAGCTACGGTACACTATAGAAAGTACATATGGTGAGCACGAAAAACACCTGACGTGATGACCGCGGATCACGACCACTATTCACCAGAAGCAACAACATTTCATTAAGGTAATTTCGACTTTTTATCTAGATCAACCAGTACAAATGATACAAAGTTTCAAACATTTTTCAAAAGATATAACTTTGAAAGAAAAGTTCTAAAACGATATATCCAATGTAATTATTTCATGGAATTTCTTTGTATTACCATCAAAGTATGATGTTCAAGGGGCAGATTCCATCAGTGGATTGGTTTGATGCTGTGTGGTTTAAGGGGCAACACATCTTCTTCGATTGTCCTTTCTCATTTCAGGTCTGGTATTTCTTCTTCACTTGTCTCCAACTTAATCCTCCCTCCACTTTTGCTGAAGGATTGAAATGGTTGAAATATCCGGCTCCAAACAAGAATGACGCTCTCTCATTACAAAGCTGGTATACCAAGCGGCGATTTACCTCATTTCGAAAGGACGGAACTCACAGCTGCATTGCTCAGGACAGAGGCCCGCTTCGGCTGTTAGTTGTAGTAAATCATTTGAGCGTGTCTCCTCTCTCTTACACGAGTTCAAAGGAACCTACCATCTATCACTCCTCTCTCGATGTCTTGGTTAACTCGATTCCGTCCTCCGTAATTTTTTTAGTTTTTGTTACTAGGTTAGTGCTTTCAATATTTTTAAAACCGGACTGGAAACTGAACCGGGATAACTTCTGGATCATGGGTCAATGTGGTTCGACCCAGATTAACCGGGTTCAATTGAATTTGATAATATTTTTTATAAATAATATATATGTATATGTATTCTACTTTTACTAATGAATACAAATATTATAACTGGTCACAGTATCAAATAAAATACTTTAATAATTATAATGTGTAAGAATATCCCTGTAAAAGTAACAAATTCAAAGTGTAATAAACTTAAAATATAATCACTACCAATAAAATATTTTAGACTTTGAATCTTTGATGCTTAATCTTAAGAACAAAGCTAAAAAGGTAATTATGAAATTAATTGCACTCATGTTTACAATTTTTTTTTCGAACTCGGTTTTATCCGACTCGTTGGTTCCGCGGTTTTTGGGTTTTCGCGGGTTGATATGGAGTTTTTACCGGTTTAATTCTTTTTGGGTTTTGATACTAACCCAACCCGGAAGAGCTTCCGGTTCACGGGTTAACATGGTCCAACCGTCGATCCGGTCTGGTTTTCAAAACACTAATCTTAGGTCTTCTGATAAGATGTAAGTGCCATAACCCCGAAGAGTAAAGAAACGAAATGAAGTTATAAAAAGAAAAGAAAAAAAAGTATGATGCTCAAAGAAAAACATACCATCAAAGTATATGCCGACAAATGACACTTTTTTGTTTAGACACATTATCTTTTGTTTGGATATTCGTTAGTTTTCTCTAGTTAATGATGCGGAGGANTCTTGCTTCTTCTATCGATTATTAATTAATAATTATTCAAGAAAAACATACTTCTTAATTTCTAATAAGAAGATGGAGAGACGACTGCGTTTAGGTTTCTAATAACATATTTCACACCCTTTTTAACATACAACTAGGTTTGGACCCGTGCGTGGACGCACGGGTTGTTAATTCTA
>OVBB01002117.1:0-10481 GCA_900406415.1 Isatis lusitanica | reverse complement strand
TTTTGTGTCCTTATAAAATAGCACCATAGAGCCCGTACGATTTCCAGACACATTGTTTACATTAGCAGCAACGGAGTGAACGAGATCACGAAGAAGATGGTTGGGTTTGAAAACTCGAAGAAATCCGACAGCGATTCCAACAAGAACGAGTGCTTATCAGATGCAGTCATCAATCTCGATCAGTATGTGTTAATTTTATCAAAAGTTTTACCTTTAATTATTGCACAATCATCGCGCTATGCAAATTCAAACTAGGTTAAGTTCATTTTAATTCTNACAATCATCGCGCTATGCAAATTCAAACTAGGTTAAGTTCATTTTAATTCTTAAGTAACAAATACACATGATTGCTTTTTCACAAAAAAAGGTACATTAATTGGCTAATGACTTTCCGGTAAATTGTTTAATTGATTAATAAGTACTTTGACATCTCAAGCATCTGACTGTCATCAATTTTGATTTGACCAAAAACACATTTTCATTACACAACCGAAACTAAAGTCTCGATTAGTTTCAAGCGCTACTTTTTGTTTAGTTTTTTATTTGTTTTCAACACTTTCGACGAATAAACTTTGTTACAAAAACCCTAAACGTTCTGATTTCATATTTGAAAAACAATACACTACTGTAACATATAAATGTCATGGAATTCTTTTAACGCATATGCAAAAATGAATCCACGATGAACAAAACAAAAATAAAAGAAAGATAATTTTGCTACTCGTGTTAATATATCCCAGGGGAGATCCGACGGCATTCCAAGAGTATTGGATGAAGATGAAGGACAGGTGTACGGTGGTGATACCAGGATGGGAACTGATGAGCTACTTTAGCGATGCGACGAATGTGTGTTGGTTCCTAGAGCCAATGCTTGCTAAGGCGATCAAGGCGTTGCACGGTGAGATCGGTAACGCAGCGACTGAGGAACGCTATATCGTGGTGGGTACTGGCTCGTCGCAGCTTTGTCAGGCCGCTTTGTTTGCTCTTTCTTCTCTCTCTGAGGCCAAACCTCTCAGCATTGTCGCCGCAACTCCTTACTACTCTGTAAGCCCTCACTCACTGAACAAACTGAAAACAACATTATTTTTAGAACAGAAAATATGAACTTTTTAATTGTCAACAGAATGATTGCATCATTACTTGTTAGTAGCATAGTAGATCACAAAATTTGGAGATTAAAACCCATAACCTAATTTTCTAGCTACAAAACATGTTTTGATGGCATGTTTCTTGAGCACACAACACATTAAGCATTCCAAAGAAAAAAACTGAAACTGAACGTAACTTTAATATTAATGGTCACAGTCCCACATTCCTTTAAAATACGTTCAAATGTTTTGTTATATGTTTTGTTACAGACATACGTGGAGGAGGCGTCTTATGTTCAATCGAAGCTGTACAAATGGGAAGGAGACGCAAGTACGTTCAACAAAACAGGACCCTACATCGAGATGGTGACAACACCGAACAACCCTGACGGGACCATCAGAGAGCCGGTGGTGAACCGCGCGGAGGGCGGGAAAGTGATATACGACTTGGCGTATTACTGGCCACACTACACTCCCATCACTCGCCGTCAAGACGAAGACCTTATGCTCTTCACCTTCTCTAAGATCACCGGTCACGCTGGATCCCGAATCGGGTGAGTCAAACTAACCACTTGCAACCATTTTTTTTCTTTCTTTGCACATATAAGATACTTGAACCCGAATCCTTGTGGAAATAGAGTGAGAGTCTGGTAAAATTACTTGCTACACTTTGGTTCATTCATGTGTGAAAAACAATCACTGAAACTAGGCCCATTTGGTCCTTATATGCATATATACTGAAAATCATTTACNTTCATGTGTGAAAAACAATCACTGAAACTAGGCCCATTTGGTCCTTATATGCATATCTATTGAAAATCATTTAACTTTTTGGAGTGAAGATGGGCGTTAGTGAAGGACGTCGAAGTGGCCAAGAAGATGGTGCAGTACCTAACAATCAACTCCATTGGTGTGTCTAAGGAGTCACAGATTCGAGCCACCACGATCATCAACGAACTCACCAAAACTTGTCGGACCAAATCGGAGAGCTTCTTCGACTATGGTAACGAGAAGATGAGGTCACGGTGGGAGAGGCTAAGGGAGGTCGTAGAGTCCGGTGACACATTCACTCTACCTAANCGAACTCACCAAAACTTGTCGGACCAAATCGGAGAGCTTCTTCGACTATGGTTACGAGAAGATGAGGTCACGGTGGGAGAGGCTAAGGGAGGTCGTAGAGTCCGGTGACACATTCACTCTACCTAATTACCCTCAAGCCTTTTGCAACTTCTTTGGCAAAAACAACTCGACTTATCCTGGTATTAAACCACAAACCTCTTTTTCTTTGTTGTTGAATTTGTGACGGTCTTGGTCGTCCATTAACAGTTTGGGATATTGAAATGGTTGTTGCAGCGTTTGCATGGTTGGGGTGTAAAGAAGAGAGAGATCTCGGGAGCCTCTTGAAGGAAAAGAAGGTTTTGACGAGAGGAGGAGACCGATGTGGCTGTGATAAGAAGTACGTACGCGTCAGCATGCTTGGCCGCGACGATGACTTTGACGGCTTTCTCCACAGGCTTGCCACCATCAAGGACCTCAAATGCATTGAGCCTTAAGTTATTGTGTTTTTTTTCTTTTCAATATGACATTTCAATAATGGTTTTCTTTTCAGTAATATGTACTAAGTGATGTTTTCCTTTCCTTTCAATCTATCTTATAATAATTTTAAAGGTTTTTAATTAATAAATGTTAAACAAAGATGTCTTTCTCTATATTGGATTTGGAAAAACAATTTTTAGTAAATGCATCCAATAATATATCATAAAAAGGAGAAAGAATATTATACATTCTTATATGAGTTCGGAATGAGAGGAATAGAACCCTACCCTTTGTTCACAATTTCACATGCTGAATCGTCCAGAAGTACTATACCAATATAAATTGTGTAAATTATTTGCTCTTTTATCAGTATTTTATTTTCCTGATCAAAAATAATTGACAGCAGAAAAAAAATATTAATGGTCTGGTAATTCGTTATGAGACAATTAAATTATTGTATTTTACATAATCAAGACATATTGTCATTCTTTTTAAAAGATATTATCTTTCTTTAAACGTGTTTATGTGTTTAGTTGATTTTGTGTCAACATTTTTAATAATTATAAGTAGGTCTGTAATGGCCAAAAAGTAGAATGATATTAAAAAGGTAAACACCATAAGTGATATATGTATATATATAGTTAGGGAAATGATAATGAAAATTTAGGTGTATAGATAGACGAAAATACTTCTTATATTTTATTTTCTTTTTGGTACTTTTACGAGAAAAAAAATTATCTCCCCCACCCCTCCCATTTTGATTGTTTATGATATACATCAACATTGATTCATCAATGTCATCCGATTTTTTCTATTTATAGGATCATGTTTCTTTTCATACATTTGTTATGGTTATACTTCTCAAAATTAAACGCAGGTTATCTGTTGGCTATGTGATTTTGAGAAGGGATAATTAGTCTATTAAAAAAAAAACACAGAACAAAAATGTTTGAACCAACCGAGACTCCGAGAACTGATCGATCAGTAACTCTCTTCAACACGTTGATTTTCTTGTGATGTTATGTCAATGGTACAAATTAACAGAAGCTGTAATATGAGTTATGAGAAACTGAATAGGATTTTAAAGCTTGGTTTGGTGCTCTTAGAAGTGAGAAAGAATGATTTTATAGTATCAACCTTTTGAAATGCTCAGATTCTAAATCATTTTTTTGGCGATGTGAAGGCGCAAAAGATGCAAGTGTAGCGATGAAGACAACCATAGAGGTTTCTGAGAGTAGGAAGGTTCCAAATTAAGAAGCTTATGAATTACATAGAGATCTTAGACAAGATGTTATAAGAGCTAACTCACACACCATACGCTCACGTTATCTTTACACTTATGAACTCTTGTTTGACGCTAATTGGTAAGCTTAAGCCTTTGGGAGTATTGAGGAGTCGAGAGAGAAGAAACACACACAAAAAAGATGAAGGAAACGTGGCTCTACCCTATTGGTTGGACCCAAAGTATAATTTTCTCGGAAGAAGAAGTTGATACATGACAAAATTCACAATCTCTCAATCTGAAATCTCCGCCACATTTAATCTCTTTCAATTTTTTTCCTCCCGAGAACGGTCGTCGCAGCATAAAAATGAGACACGGATAGATATTGTCAGTTTAAGGACTTTTGTCTGAGAAATCTTGTTCGTCCATTTCAGTGGCTCTGCTGCTTCCTTCCTTAAGATGCCACATGATTGGATTGGTGAATGATCCAAATCTATGCCAGACACACAATTGTAATCTACTACACAAATATTTTCTTTTTTTAAGTTTTTCTTTTTTTCTTAAAGTCGCACACTTTCGAGTTTAATACAATAGAGCACTACCTACTCTTCTCTTGCTTTGGCTGCGGAACGTCAGAGAGATTGACTCTCCAGAGAGCCTTTTTTGGGTCACAACATTTGAGTTTGAAGGTGTGTGTTTTTGATTACTTTGGTTTCTCTTCTCCTTTCGTTTTGGATCGATCATGAATTCTCCTTTGAACAATCTCTCTTTGAAAACCCATTTGAAAAGGCGTCGCCTTTCTCTCTGCTCTATGTTGTTCTTGACGGTTACGAATTTGTTCTTGTTATTTTGAGTCTTCGTGCTATTTGCTTATAGAGCCAATTTTTAGTTTTGATATCGATTCATGTAATCCAACCTGCCTCTCTGGGTTGGAATTGGTGATGTGACTTGATGGATTGATCCTCACACAAAACTCGTTTCTTTCGATAAGGTTGAAGTGACCCGGGGATTGCTTTTAACTGTGAAGATAAATGGCGTTAGAGTACGATTCTCTGAATGAAAACGTGAAGAAGTGTCAGTATGCCGTAAGAGGTGAACTCTATCTCCGAGCTTCTGAGCTTCAGAAAGAAGGCAAAAAGGTATACACTTTTGTCTCATCTTGTTTCCTTTACATCTTTCAACTTCAACTACAAAAAGTTTGAGCAATGTTAACAAGGAGCTTAGATATTCTTTGTTGGTGTTGGGACTTGATAAATGCATTTGCAATTTGTAAACTGACTTGGTTTAGATATGTCCATAGTTATTGGCACTGTCTTGGGGGTTTGTTTGTTCTCTAATTCGGATGGATACTACATAAACAGATCATTTTCACAAACGTTGGGAACCCTCATGCTTTAGGACAGAAGCCACTGACATTTCCTCGCCAGGTATATATACAATTCTCAGATAATCAGACTTTCATTCTATGTTGAGCCTTAATAGTAACAAGCAACATTTCAGGTGGTTGCGCTTTGCCAAGCTCCGTTTTTACTAGATGACCCAAATGTTGGCATGCTATTTCCAGCTGATGCTATTGCAAGAGCTAAGCACTATCTTTCTTTGACTTCAGGCGGATTAGGTATCATGTTCAGCAAACTCATTAGTTATCTGCGATTAATAGATTTCGCTTGAGAAAGTAATTTCTTCTTCTGTGTGTGTTATCAGGTGCTTACAGTGACTCAAGAGGCCTTCCCGGAGTAAGAAAAGAGGTTGCTGAGTTCATTGAACGGCGTGATGGCTATCCAAGGTGATTGCTTTCGTTTTTGGTTTTCCCGCAAAATGAACTATATTGTTTATACAAACAAACCTAACTCAGGCCTTCTGCATCTTTAATATTCGAAATTACAGTGATCCAGAACTCATATTTCTCACTGATGGAGCTAGCAAAGGTGTGATGCAAATCTTGAACTGTGTGATACGCGGTGAAAGAGACGGGGTAATGCTCTGTACCAAGAGGTCTTATAGTATCTGCTATAATTAACTCCTGACATTTTACTGATTTCCCCATTTTGCAGATTCTAGTTCCGGTTCCACAGTATCCACTCTACTCAGCGACCATATCACTGTTAGGTGGTTCTCTTGTTCCTTACTATCTCGATGAGTCTGAAAACTGGGGACTTGATGTTAACAACCTTCGACAATCCGTTGCTCAGGCTCGTTCTCAAGGGATATCAGTGAGCACACTTTTTTTGTACCTTCTTCTCTTGAGATTATCAATGCGGTTAACGCAGAAGCGTACGTCTTTTCTTTCTCCAGTTACAAATTCTCTTGAAATTTGGTATATACAGGTAAGGGCAATGGTGATCATTAACCCTGGGAACCCAACTGGTCAGTGTCTTAGCGAAGCTAACTTAAGAGAGATATTGCGGTTCTGTTACAACGAGAAACTGGTTCTTCTGGGAGACGAGGTTTACCAGCAGAACATATACCAGGATGAGCGTCCTTTTATCAGTGCCAAGAAGGTCAGCTTCTGTCTTTGCTTTCATGTTACTGAAACTTGTGCCTGATTTGTGATCATTCTTCTAACATGAGCATTCTTGTGAACAAAAAAAAAACAAAAGGTTTTGATGGATATGGGTTCACCGCTCAGCAAAGAAGTCCAGCTTGTATCTTTCCACACTGTCTCTAAAGGGTATTGGGGCGAATGTGGACAGCGAGGTGGATACTTTGAGATGACCAACATCCCTCCAAGGGTTTGTCTTTATCTCTCTGCTTTTAAGTTAATTATACATAACATGACCATAGCATAATATGAAATCTTGATTATGCAGGTTGTTGAAGAGATATACAAGGTTGCATCAATAGCCCTGAGCCCGAATGTCTCTGCGCAGATCTTTGTAAGTCAAAAGTCTTAGCGTAATGTGGGTTTGCTTTTTGTAGAAAATCATCCGTATGTTCTGAGAGTGATATGAATTGTGCAGATGGGTTTGATGGTAAGTCCTCCAAAGCCTGGAGACATTTCATATGACCAGTTCGCCCGTGAAAGGTATATACATAAAAGCCACTTAAGCACTCGTGATCATCATCATCCCTGAATTGAATCATTAATATTCACATTTTTTTTTATATTTCTCTAGCAAGGGGATTCTTGAATCTTTGAGAAGAAGAGCAAAGATCATGACTGATGGATTCAACAGCTGTAAAAACGTTGTCTGCAATTTCACCGAAGGTAAGGAAAAAAAGAATTAAATCGTAGAAGTTAGGACAATCACTTGTTGTTGATTCTTGTGTATATATATGTTAGGTGCAATGTATTCGTTTCCTCAAATACGGTTGCCACCGGGAGCTCTCCAAGCGGCGAAGCAAGCCGGAAAAGTGCCAGACGTTTTCTACTGTCTAAAGCTCTTAGAAGCCACAGGAATCTCTACAGTGCCTGGCTCTGGATTTGGACAGAAAGAAGGGTAAAAACAGCAACTAAGAGTTTGTTTTATGTTCTTGCTCTTTTTGATGAACTCTTCTAACTTTTCTTTTTAAATCTGAGCAGTGTGTTCCATCTGAGGACAACGATCTTGCCTGCGGAAGAAGAGATGCCAGAGATCATGGATAGTTTCAAGAAGTTCAATGACGAGTTCATGACTCAATATGATAATAACTTCGGTTATTCCAGAATGTGATTACTTCTTTCTTCCTCTTCTGATGAAGTGATGATGAACCGCTATTGTGTTCTGCTACACTTTTAAAAGCTAAATCATTGTAGTACTCTTCTCTATCTATAAACTCTCTGTCTCTATTTTTCTTTTGCAAACTGATATAAAATCTTTTTATCTCGAATGGAATTAAGTTAGGCGATATCAGATTTTAACACTGTTTAGTTAAAAAAAAAAGTTATATTAATATGGTAGGAATCCAGCTTGCAAACAAACTGTATTTTCTTTAATTAAGTAATGTGATTATCCCAAAACATGACATCAAGATCATAACAAGTCGAAAACTGTTTCTACTTGTCCCCTGTTATTCATAATCATTTCCTAAAACTCTTTCTTTTAGTTTTTCTTAAATCTTCTGATAAACTATTATTTCCTTCAAGCTTCTATTGTAGATAGAGAGAAGCAAACAAAAAAAAAGAAAACAGAGATGGAGCAGAATTGAAGAAAGGAAGCATTTATTTATTTCTTATCTATCTGTTTCTATATTCTTTTAAGCCCTGGATTTTACGGGAAAAGGAGTGTAGTATTTGTCGTGTGAAGCAAGTAACATGTCCAGCAAAGAAGAAAACAGAGTCGGAACAGAATTGGAGAAGAACACAATTGGTAATGGAAATCAAATGATCAGGTTTCTGTCGCCGGTAAAGTGTCCGGTGGTGTGTCCGACGAAGACGACGAATGAGAAGCCGGAGAAGGGGGAAGAAAAAGAAGCAGAGGATGAGGAGGAGTGCATGACGCCTAAAGCAGAGCAATTCAGGATTCCGCCACCGCGAGAGTGTCCGCCGGCTCCCAAACCTGAGCGCCGGAGATCATTCTTTAGTGGCGGCGGCAACAAATAATTTCTTTTTAGTCACAAACAAATTGCAAATTAGTGATGGAAATTTTCACCAAATTAAAATGTCTTTTGTGATATCTTACAAAGAAACTATTGGGCTTAATCCATGACTGGGCCACTGATTTTTATGTGCTATTGACAATGGTTGAATGATAGATACCAAATGACTTGAGTCAGTCAACTAATTAAATGTAAAATTGGGTAAATACAGATTTTATCACTAAAAGTTTGGAGAACACATGACAATAGTATAGACACTTTGTCCTCGTACTCTCGTCTCTTATCTCTAAGAATATGAAATAAAAACGAAATTTTGAAAAGCACTTTTAACGAATAATATCCATTGAACCTAACATATATAGTTTATGTTCATATCTAAGAAGTTACGATCTTTCTACCTCGTAAGACATATGGAAACTCTCAATGTTGTTGGCGAAGATGTTTTCTCCTGTTTTCTCCTCAGGACAGGAACATACCAAATCCGACACTGACATGCCTCCGATCGCCGGCGGTAAAGACTTCCTCCGGCAGTTTGCGGTTGAGTCAAAGAAGCTGTGGTGGCTCGCGGGTCCTGCGATATTCACATCCTTCTGTCAGTACTCTCCAGGCGCCGTCACGCAGGTCCTAGCCGGACACGTCAACACGCTGGCGCTAGCTGCCGTCTCCATACAAAACTCCGTCATCTCCGGCTTCTCTGTGGGCATTATGGTATGTTTAAGAAAACTTATGCTCAAATCAGATGCATGCACTCTTGCATAAGAAACCTTATGCTCATTTTAAAACGTAAAAATGGATATAATAAGCTTGGGATGGGAAGTGCACTAGCGACGCTATGTGGGCAAGCATACGGAGCAGGGAAGCTAGAGATGATGGGAATATATCTTCAGAGGTCTTATCATCCTTAACTCTTGTGCCCTTCTTCTTTGCCTTTTGTTTCAAAGTTTAATGTAGTATTTTTGATACGGTACAAAAGGTGTAGCTGTTGGAGCTAGATGGCAAGGGATCGTTGCGTATGTGAACGTTGCGTGTTACTATCTATGTGGAATACCTATTGGTCTTGTGCTAGGTTACAAGATGAAACTTGGAGTAAAAGTATGTATAATCTTGAATTTCAACACTGGTAAAAGAACTGGGACACTGATAAGTTCATAAGTAAAAACGAATACACACGATTACAGGGGATATGGACAGGGATGCTAACGGGAAAGGTTGTGCAGACGAGTGTTCTTCTCTTGATGATCTATAAGACCAACTGGGACAGAGAGGTGAAGAGCAATTCTTGTCTTTTTCTACAGTTTCAAGGGTTTGAGTACTAAAATATTTATCAGGCTTCATTGGCAGAGGCTAGAATAAAGAAATGGGGAGGCGACACAGGTCGAGGAGAAAAGATTATTGAGGAGATCAAAAGTGAAGAAGATGATACTAATCAAATAGCGAGAAGAGAACCATCAAAGCAAAACGGTCATTGAACTAATACAATCTTGACAGAAACAGAGCATCTCATCTTCATAAGGGGAAACTTCCTAATACGACAGGATGTGAAATTCCGACAGCGTTTACTTTAAGACCAGGAAACTAAACTTGCATTTGATGCATTTCGAATTGGACACTATTATAAATAAATGGAGATTCGAATAACAAACAACGACCTAACATGTAATCAATAAATGAAGAGTGTAGAAGACTACAGTGGAACACGAACGAGAAATGCGACTTAACAAGCAAATGAAATCGAAGTTAAGGTACGTATAACAATGCAATGATCCCTAAAAACGTCGATGAAATCGAATCAACGACTCAAAACATTCGAAAAATCTCATCAAAATTACCACATTCAAGCTCCAAAACAACGATTATATATAATCCAGTAACATTGATTAAAAGATCTCTCATTCCAAAAATCCAAAAAGCAACAAACTTTGAGTTCAACAACGATTCCAAAAACGGAGAATGACAATAATACTTAAAAAAGCGAAAACGAAAATCTCGACCTAACCTAGGCAGTGAGCACGACGGCACCACCAGCCTCCTTGATTTTCTTCTCGGCGGTCTTGGAAATGAGCTTGGCCTTCACAACGAAAGGCTTGTTCTCAGGCAAATGGCCTTTCCCGAGAACC
>OVBB01002113.1:0-12210 GCA_900406415.1 Isatis lusitanica | reverse complement strand
AAGACCAATCTTGGTCCAGCCGCCCGGAACCGAGCATCGTCCAGCCAACCTTGTCCGACGCTCGTGTCCAGCCGCCCAGGTCCAGGTGCCCATCCGCTTCAGCTTTGGACCGGCGGCTAGAAACGTGAGTTGGACCAGCGGCTGGAAGCTCGGGGAAAAAAATGAGCGGTCTGATTTCAAAAGACGGAAAATGAACGTTCAGAACACTATTCACACGGGAAAAACCGTAAAAACACTGTTCATCCCGAGAAAAAAGTTAACCGAGGAATTAAATTAAACTCAATCGAGGTCCGGTCTACCGAGTTACTATTCATCGGTTTACTATTCATCAGGTCACTATTCATCGGGTCACTATTCACGAAATTTGGGCCGGGTCAAGATTGAATCGTATAACGGGCTGGAGCAAGATACGGGCCCAAAAGCCAAGTCGGCGGCTAGAAAGATTGGAGCTTCGTCCCACATCGTCCAGAAGGAAAAAAAGACTCCTAGGTCCCGTAGTATAAATAAACATGCTTGTACTAGGTTGAGATCATCCTAAATCCGAGTATTAAGAGTTTTAGCAATATTAGACTTTTCAGCTTTTTCTAATTATTCTTGTACTTTCGGAAATATCATTAATAAAATCATCTCTTTGCATTTTCAGTCCTTTAGTTCTTTAAAATAGAATTTTCGAGCCCCCATAAAATATAAGTTTTCACAGTGTGAGTTTCGGCTCTCACAGTTTTATTCTAATTTAAAATAAATATGTTATGCGGGTTATCAATTTCAGATTTCAAATATACTTTTTTTACCCACGTATCACGCGGGTCCTAATATATATATATATATATATATATATTGACCACAAAAGAATAATATATATCTATACATCTATACGTGGTGATGCGATTGGGTCAAGCCACTCTACTCCGCTAACATAGCCTGGTTAGGCCATTTAAAGGGATTGAGATAAAACTTGGTGAATAAGACGACCAAATAGGAATTACCAAAGTACTACCCGATAGACTGGAGGAGATTTTGCGATTGCAACCAAGTCAAACAGGAGCTAAAGATCGTTTGGTGTGGCTGGAGGATAGGTATGGAGTCTATTCTACCAAAACAGGGAACCACCAAACAAGGGAGGCAAAATCGAGAGAGGAAGGAAGCTATGAGGAAACTAACGCACATAGGCGAGACTTCAACTGGAATACAGAGATCTGGAGAAAACAAGCAAGCCCAAAACTTCAAATGTTTTTATGGAAGGCTAAACAAGGGGTGCTCGCACTGGGAGTGAACCTATTGAAGCGCAAGGTAACACAATCGGCAGAATGCGTCAGGTGTGGAGCTATGGAATCAATCAAACATGTTTTATTTCACTGCGACTATGCTGTCAGGGTCTGGAACGACATACCACTTGTGACAAAAATTCGAGGTCTTCCACCGACTGGGGTAAATGGAGAGACACTGTTCTTATGGACGTGCTGGAATCTATGGACAAGTCGAAACAAGAAAGTGTTTGAAAGGAGGAATATAGACACACAAGATTTAGTCTCAAAGACTTTAACGGAAGCCCGAGAGTGGAATGAAGCACAAAAGCAGAGCAAAGGGGAAGAGGAGATGAAACAGAAGGGAACATCACAGTTTACATTACCCCAGAACAATGAAGACATGGTCGTAACTGATTGCTGGACGGATGGAGCTTGGGTAGCGAACTCGATGCAAGGAGGACTAGGATGGGTGATCCATAACCCAGACAAGGAAAACAGAGTGAGAGAGATGATAAGGAAAGAAAAGGTTTTGTCACCTTTAATGGCGGAAACTCAAGCTTGCAGAGAAGCTTTGATTCGTTTACGGGCTTTGCAACGGAGCAAGGTGAGGATCCATTCGGACTCACTCAACCTGATTCGAGCCATTACCAAGAAGGAAGTACCAAAAGAGCTATATGGAGTGATTAGCGACATTCATAAGATAACTGAAAGCTTTAAGAAAGTGGAATTCACTTACATTCCACGGAGAGAGAACATGGAAGCAAATAGAGAGCTTTGAATTGTTTGTACGATGAGATGGTTGTAAAACTCTAACACTGTTAGCTTGATTTTAGAATGAATCTTTAAGTTTGACCAAAAAAAAAAAAAAAGACGACCAAATAAAGAATGGAGACCATTTTGCTCAACCAAGTGGACCTAAGAAAGAATCGATTCAAGTAGGACGTAGCCAATGAAAAGATGTTCTAGACATTCCAAATTTTGACCATAATGAGTTTGATATTGCACCGGGCAATCTAAGGCAACCAATTGGTTACACAAATCTTTTCTATAGCAATTAGATGCTGAACATCAGGAGATACAATTCTATAGCAATTGTCAAGTAGAGAATAGTTGTTGGGTACACAGATCCGTGATCAACCATATGGTGTATAGTTGGAAGTCAGATCGCCCTTTCCTACAAGAAATTGGAGGGCAGCGTTTGAAACCATAGCTTTTGTCGGTGGAGAAACAGTGAGAACGTTTTTCCAGCTGGAGGAACAGTGAAGAATCTTTGTCTATCCTCACTTGTACTTGTTGTTCCATCTTTTTTTCTTTTGCCATCTATTGTTTTATTAAATTTTGAAACATACGCAACTTCGAAGTACAACATAGTCTATGGATTAAACGGTAATCCTAAGCCATGAGCCCAAAAGAGGGAGCCAAAAGCCGGCAGAGAAAAACATACTCTTCGGAATCAAAGAGAGATCAAAACTAAAAAAAAGCATAGTACAAAGAAGAGAGCGAGAAACGCTTAATAAAAACGGGAACTAAAATCGAACCTCGAGAACCAACTCAGACGAATGACCATTCCATAGAACCCATACACAGCTGGTATGGCTAGTGAAAACCCAAAAAAAACTGAAGGAAAGAGAAGTCCACGGTTAAAACAGGCACCTACCTCAACCTCCACAAGCTTCAACACACAGTGGAAAAAACACTAGACCGAGACAGCCTCAAAAACAGAAGCTACAGAAAACGCGAAAGAACCAATACTCCATCACACGCGAAACAAACCAGGCACCAAATCAAACCTTGAAACACTAGGAGGGGAAAACGAAAAAAAGATCAACACCTCTTACACCCGGACACTCGTGGACCCATACTCATCAAACACCTACAAGTAAGAGTAAGGTCACCTCCTCGCAAGAGAAGAGCTGAAGATCGCTGCCACCACTTCGTTTTAAAACCTAACTCCATAACAGTTCACAGAGAAAGGCAAGTAGATGTCTCCACATGAACAAACCATCCAAAAACCGAACCCCACCAAGAAACCTACCCAGTTACAGAGCAACAAAACAAAGTACAACGCAGAAGAAGCAGAAGCACCCAAGATTAATAAACTTCGACCAATAAAAAAGAAGTGGACACAGAAACACCAGACCTGTAATACATAACCTAACCATATAATAACCCGTTGATCTAGAGAAGCTGATACCGCTAAACTTCGATAGGAAAAAAAGCTCACATCAACACAAACCTAAACAACAACAAGACCTCAAACCAAGAGAGCGAAAACAAACCCCCTCAGCATCACAACCAAACCACCATCAATCCCTTGTGAACCCAAACTTCTAACCTTAGCAAAAGACAAAAGTCTATACGTTTAGAACGGGAGAAAAAAACAAGAGAGAAGGATTCCTCCAAGATCGATTAGAAGATTCGAACCAAAGCCCAAGAAGAAGACCCGAGAACCCATGCTCCAACTCTGAGACGAGTCGCCACCTTGAAGGCAACCGGAGCCAGCTCCTTCACCACCAAAGTTCATCCCCGTTTAGATCCAGAAATGAGGGGGTGATGAAAATTGGCAGAAATAAGTTGAAAATAAAGAAAAAAAGGAGGGGATCTCTCTCACGGCGGCCGTGAGAAGCACCACAAGCCGGAGAGGGAGATCGAAGCTTGGTAAGGTTGAAGAAGAAACACAGGCGGAGGAGAGAAATCGGTAATGGAGAAGAAAAAAGAATTTTGATTTGACAAAAACGTGAAATTGTTCGGAGGTGGAGGAAACCTTTTTTGTTGAGGGAAAATGTCGAACTCGCAAAATCAGCAAAACGATTCCAATTTCATCCCCATGAAAATAAAGTTTCTTAAGGATTTACAATTAAAGATTCAAAGTTTCTTCACGTGATCTGCAGCAAAAGAGGTCCAGTAATCTAAAACATAAAAAGAATTGTGAGACAAAAAAAAGTAATTCTGTTCAGTTCATGATGAATGCTTATTGTTTCGCACTGTCATGTTCATCGCTGCCTACATATTCTATACTTTGCTCATCGCTGCCTACATATTCTATACTTTGCTCAGTCTCTTCATTAACAAAATTGTCTTCATCAGCTTCACAAACATGAGAAAGAGTATTGGATTTACTCTCTACAGCGCTGTCTCCACACTCTTGGCTGTGTTCAGTCTCATAGCCTCCCAAGTAAGCATTGTTGCTTGTGTTTCCTCCATAAATATTTGAAGAGTATTTGGAGTACAAGGTCGGTTTCAGAAGGATTGACCATTCTCGAGAAGTTGTATGCGGCATCCTTTAGACTGAAGCATGAGAGTCTTCACCAATGAGACTAAATTGTATATCCACGTGATTGTAGCTAATTTAATCAGTCAGAGGTATAATGTCTTTGTGCCTCTGACTCGGATATAACCGGATGGCTTCCCAACTTCCATGTATAGGATCGTTGTAGCAAATCAACATTATCAAAGTGATTCCGGATATGTCTATGAAGCAAATACATACCCTGATTCTGAATGTACCACCATCTATAGATTGGACATTACGTATGGTGCAAGCATTAAATCTGAGGAATGGTTGAGACTGAGAGATGTGAGGTAGAGGGATGTTGGTGAGAGTGGTTCCATTGGTTATGTGAGTGAACTTTGTAATAAGAGGCGTAGATTATGAAGAATGCTTTCTTGTTTATTCTCTTGAACAGAGTCTCAATATATACAACTCGTCTAGTGCCATAATCACAAACCTAATTATGCACAGAAGGAAACATTCCTTTTTATGAATGATTTAGCAGTAACTATTCGTATATACTTCATAATTAAACATAGATATCATATATACTCTAATACCCTCCCTCAAGTTGGAGCATGAAGATTCGAAATGCCCAACTTGATCCGAAAACCATCAAATTCCCGCTGACCAAGTGCCTTTGTAAGAATATCTGCAAGTTGCTTTGGTGTGGGAACGTGAGCTGTAACAATCTGAACAGCTTGGATTTCATCTCGTATGAAATGACAATCAACCTCTATATGTTTCGTTCATACGTGGAACACAGGATTCAAAGCAATGTGTAGAGCATACATGCTATCGCTGTATAGGATCATAGGTCGATGCAGTGTGACATTCAGGTCCATAAGAAGCACTTTAAGCTAAATCAATTCACATACCGTGAGAGCCATAGCTCGATATTCTGCTTCTGCGGATGATCGAATGACAACTTGTTACTTTTTAGTTTTCCACGAGATCGGAGATTTGCCTAGTTGTACGAACCACCCTGTAAGTGAACGCCGTGTGACAGGACACCCTGCCCAGTCAGAGTCATACCAGCCATACAGATGAAGATCAGAGTCAGCCCGGAGAAGAATTCCCTGACCCGGAGTTCCTTTGAGATATCTGACAACTCGAAGAGCAGCGTTCCAATGCTCTTCACATGGTGCATTCATGAACTGAGATAGCACATGAACAGAGTAGGCAAGGTCCGGTCGAGTGACCACCAAATAAATAAGTTTCCCAACCAGTTGATGATATGCAGCTGGGTTTCGAAGAAGATGACCATCTGTCAATGCCAGTTTATGATGTTGTTTGAGAGGACATACCGCTGGTTTTGACGCAAGTAAACCAGTGTCCTTAATAATGTCAAGCACGTATTTCCTTTGGCAGAAATAGATACCTTTTGGACTGCGAGCTACTTCGATTCCAAGAAAGTACTTCAGTGTACCCAAATCTTTCATGTGAAAACATGCATTCAAGTACTCCTTAAACTCTGCGATCGCAGTAACTGAATTCCCCGTGACTATCAAATCATCAACATATACTTGAACATAAAGTTGTGTATCATTCTTGTTATATGTGAAGAGAGAATAGTCAGCGAGCGATTGTTTGAATCCGTACGCCTTCAGAGATGACCCCAGTTTGGCAAACCAACACCGTGGAGCCTGTTTCAAACCATATAACGACTTATGTAAACGACAAACCCGACCCATCAGTGAAGAAGCGAATCCAGGTGGGAGTTTCATGTACACTTCTTCTTGCAAATCTCCATGAAGAAATGCATTATGCACATCCATTTGGTGTACCTCCCAGTTACGAGCCGCTACAACCAAGAGCACCGTACATACCGAAGTCATTTTCGCAACAGGTGCAAACGTCTCGTTATAGTCTATTCCTTTAATTTGTCGATTTCCCAACACTACCAGCCGAGCTTTGTAGCGTTCAATAGTGTCATCCGAGTGATATTTAATAGTGAATATCCACTTGCTCCCTAAAGCCTTCTTGCTTTCTGGCAAAAAGGTAAGCGTCCAAGTCTTATTTGTTTCGAGAGCATCAATCTCTTTTTGCATAGCTTCTTTCCAGCGTGGATCCAACATCGCTTCTGCAAAACACTTTGGTATTTTTGCAGTAGAAATAGCAACCAGAAACGCTTTGTGACTCAGAGAAAAACGTTCCGTACAGAGTACTTTCTCAATAGGATACTGAACTTTCGCTTTTGAACAGACCAATCCCGTTTCATAGTCGGTTAGATGAGCTGGTGTTTTCTTCGTTCTGTGGCCTCTGCCTAGAACCGGTTCTGCAGCAGGAGGACCACTGTTGCAGTAAATCCCTCCCTGGCGTGTAACTCCAAGTTGCTGTCTGCAACCGTAGATACGCTGGCTGTCGTATCGGAGTGCTCTGAAGTAGAAACAGAGTTGTCTGGAGGTGGTATAGGTGGCAACACATGTGTCGTCGGTTCAGGGGATATTGAGTCAGAACTTGGATCAGTAATGTCTGTCAGAGGCAGTGTATCAGGTTCCTCAGAGGTCTGGAAAGACAGGTAAGAATCGAGTAGAGGCACAATGGGATTTGGAATTGTCTCCATGTCACCATGAACCACCGCGGGTGTTGCCGAAGAGAAAGGAAAGACTCCCTCCTCAAAGATCACGTCATGAGAAACAACAAAGCTCTGTTTCTCAAGATCAAATACACGCCAGCCTTTCTTGTCGTATGGATAACCAACCAGTATACATTTTTGACTTCTGCTTTCAAACATGTCGCCTTTTGTATCTTGGTTGTGAATGTAACACAATGATCCCAATACTCGTAGTTGACCATATAGTGGCTGTTTGTCATAGAGAAACTCATATGGTGTCTTTCCTCGGAGGATATGCGACGGAGTTCGATTGATCAGATAGGCTGCAGAGAGAATGCACTCAGCCCAAAATTCGACCGGAAAGTGACCTTGAAAGAGGATTGCATGAGCCACATTCAAAATGTGACGATGCTTCCGTTCCACTCTTCCGTTCTGTTGTGGAGTTCCAACACAAGACGTCTCATGGTGGATACCGTTTTCGAGAAAATAACTGGTCATCGAGATGAATTCACTGACATTATCACTTCGCACCACTCTAACCATCTTAGAGAACTGACATTGAACCATTACACAGAAGTAACGAAGCTTGGTCTGTGTTTCATTTTTCGTATTCAAAAGATGTACCCAAGTTCCTCTTGAGTAATCATCAACAATAGTGAGAAAATATCTCGCTCCAGTGTGTGATGGAACCCGATATGGTCCCCATATGCCGCAGTGAATCCTTTCAAAAATATCGGTAGTTTTATTATCACTCAACGGAAAAGAACACCGAGTTTGCTTAGCTCTTTGACAAATCTCACAAACTGAATTCAAATCATCAGAAAAACTGCTACAACCAGGAATCCCAACAATTCCTTTCAAACTTGAAACTACTTTCATTGATGGATGACCAAGACGCTTGTGCCATAGTTCTAGAGACTCCTTCGGTAGAACCTTCGCCGCTGCAGCCACTTCCATGTTCCGAAAGTAGACCAATCCACCACTCGGCTTACCCACTCCAATCAGGATCCTTGTAGTGCGGTCCTGGATAACACAAAATGGAACCGAAAATTGTAGCACACAATTGTTCTCTTCCATCAATTGAGTAATAGATATCAAATCAAACCCCAAATCCTCAATGTACTATACTTCAAATAAACTGAGATGAGAGTTCAGCCTAATTGATCCCACTATATCTGCCAACACTGTCCGTTTATCCGCTATTTCGATAAAGGTTGGAGTAGATTTTCTCAAGTTTTCCAATATATCTTTCCAACAAGTAAGATGATGAGTAGCCCCTGAGTCTAATATCCAAGAGGGAGAAGGAATCATACCCGAGAGATGCTCATCAACACTGATACTGGATGCATGGAGAATCGCTTCACACTGAGCCATTGCTCGTCGCTCAGCCCTTGAATCGCAGTGCGATCAGCATCAGTAACCGCCAGATTCGCATTTCCAACAGGATGTTGCTGAACTGCCACATTTGCACGACCAGTGTTGCCTCTGCTGCGGCTACTCGAAGCTCCAGCTGTGCCGAAACGCCCACGTCCACTTCGATTCCTAGGCCGATCTCCCCACCATTCTGGGTATCCGAGAACTTGGAAGCAGCTCTCGGATAGGTGACCCGTGCGCACACAGTTTGAGCAGAGAGTGATAACATCTTTGCCTCGAGATCTTGCCACTTGTTGGCTTATGAAAGACATTCCTTCTTGGCGCTCATCACCAGAGTGTCTCTGAACCCGTCCATTCTCGTCTTGTGTGACTTTGAGATACAAATGCTCCAAACTCAGGATTGGTTCTTGCATCAACAGCAAAGAACAAACTGTACCGAAAACATTTTCGTCCAGACCCATCAGGAAGTCATGAACCTTGTCTTCTTCATGTTGACTTTCCAAGGTAGCACTGAACGTGCACATACAGCCACTGCAGATGCAGCTCAACATAGGACGATAGCATGTCAAGCTATCCCAAATCTTTGTGAGCTTCCCATAGTATGCCTCGATACTGAGGCCGGTTTGACGACAGTTCGCCAGTTCCTTGCGCAATTGTTGCACACGAGGTCCGTTGGTAACACGGAACCGCCATCGAATGTGTTCCCACAAATCACGAGCCAGTGGCTTATGTGAGATGTTGGATCGGAGCTTCGGATCAATTGTCATCTTGATCCATGAGACCAACAGAGCATTGATGGTCTTCCAGTCATTGCTGTCGGGTGAATCTGCGGAAGGTTGCACAAGGCTTCCATCCATGAAACCGAATTTCTTCCGAGAGCTCAACGTTATTTCAAGGTTGATGGCCCATTCTTCATAGTTGTTGTCACCACGCAACAAAGGATGTGAGATGACGTTTCCGGGGTTGTCGTTCGAGGAGAGATCATACGGTGAGATCGTACGTCTCTTGATCTCTGTTGAGGAAGTCACTGTTCCGGAGTCGGCAAACATGATGCAGTCGTTTCGAGGATGTTTAACTAAGAAATCGACATTTAGTTGATATGCTCTGATATTGTAATAAGAGGTTCAGAATATGAAGAATGCTTTCTTGTTTATTCTCTTAAACAGAATATCAATATATACAACTCGTCTAGTGCCATAATCACAAACCTAATTATGCACAGAAGGAAACATTCATTTTCATGAATGATAGCAGTAACTATTCGTATATACTTCATAACTAAACATAGATATCGTATATACTCTAATACTTTGGGATCAAAGTTAAAGCAGCCGATGAACCTGAGCTCGACCAGATAATCATCATGAAGAGAAGAGTAAGCCTTGTCAGGGAGCCTAGAGTGAATGTTATGTGTTGTCATTGCCACACCATTTGGACAATCATCCCAGCTAGCTTCAGTCAATGCCCCACAAGTTTGAAAAGTCAGCATAACTAACATGTTTCAGTTTTAATATGTTTAGGGATACATGAAGTAAATTGTTGCATCGTCCCATATTTAGCTGACTCAGCCTATAGATATTCTCGATCCCCCAAGGAACATCTTCTATAGCTGTCCGACTAAGATCAAGGAAAAATATATTTCTTGAGATATTCGGAAAACACCTCAACCGTGAGCATCCACTGAGATATAGCGGTCTGTGTGATTGGAGGTTTATGATGGTTGGAAGAGTCTCCAGATATTTGAAGTTACTAAGTTCTAAACGGTTATTTAATTAATTAATTTTGATTTAATAATTTTTTCGGCCAATGAAATGTTATGTGGTTTTAGAGATAGATTCTAAAAATCTAGTTTTAAAACCTGTTTCTACAATTATTATTTTTTAATTTATTTTAATGCTTTTTTTAAGAACCTTTCTCAAAAACTCCCATTATTCTCTAATTTTGCAAGTCATTTAGTTGAAAAGATTCTGAAATTAAGAAGAAGCTCCACCAAATTTGGGATGTCCGAGAGACTCAAGACCTTCATCAGGGGTGTGAAAGGCTGAACCCAAAAAAAAAATTAAATTAGTAAATTTAGGTTTGTCATATCAAACACCTCGAAACGCAAATCAGAAGAGGATTCTTCAATGGTTGTTTGTAGTAGATGATGCTCTGAGATGTTTGTTAAGATTTTGGTAACACTCCGCAACTCTGAGCTTCCACGGAGATCGAGCCAGTCTAGAGTTTTGAGATAAATGCCGCTTGGAATAGTCATCAAACTTTTTTGTTCAAAAAATAAATAGTCTTCAAACTTTTGCATGAATGCATGATCAAGTCTGACTAGGACTAGGACAGGAAAGGATTCGATTTTTATCATAATAGATCGCTTTCAAAGATGGCTCATTTTGGGGCATGAAATAAGACTGATGATGCATCTCATATTGCTAGTATGTTCTTTAAGGAAATAGTAAGGTTGCATAGAATGCCTAAGACCATAGTTTCAGATAGAGATACCAAATTCTTTAGTTATTTTTGGAAGACTTTATGGTCTAAGTTAGAACCAAGCTGCTTTTCTCTACTACATGTCACCCACAAACAGATGGCCAAACCAAAGGGGTCAATAAGACCTTAGGAACCATACTCCGTGCCTTAATTATGAAGAACCTTAAGTCTTGGGAAGATTGCCTACCTCATATAGAGTTTGCATATAATCATGATGTTCACTCTGCATCAAAGTTCTCTCCATTCCAAATCGTTAACGGGTTAACCCCACTTCTCCTTTGGATCCAATACCTTTACCTTTGAGTGAAAAAGCAAGTCTTGATGGTCAGAAGAAATCTGAATTAGTTCAGAAGATTCATGAGCAAGCTCGGAAGAACATTGAAGAGAAGACCAAGCATACCAAGCAGTATGAAAGGCAAGCAAATAAAGGCCATAAGCGCATGGTCTTTGAGGAGGAAGATCAAGTATGAGTTCACTTGAGGAAAGAATGATTTCCGAATGAAAGAAAATCCAAGCTAATGTTCAGAATAGATGGAAAATTCAGGATTACCAAGAAGATCTGCGACAATGCCTATCAACTAGACCTACAAGGTAAGTATAATATCAGTTCCTATTTTTAATGTATCTGACTTGGTTCCTTATGTTGCAGATGATATCGACTTGAAGTTAAATCCTTTTAAAGGAGGGGATGATATGATCAAGGACAACAACCTGGACAAAGAGCTTGATAATGACCTGGACAAAGAGCTTGGACTAGAACTTGAAGTGCTAGTAGTACCACCAGGATCTTTGACCCGATCCAGAACTAAACAATTCAACCAAGCCATTGGAGGAATGCTAAGACGCTTGAGAAAGGATGAGGAAGACACGATCGGTTCCACCTTAATCGTGATACAAGCTCAAGTGCATCAATGAATGGACAAAGTGTTGTGCCAAGTGCTCTTTTTCCCTTCCTTTGGTTTTGTGAAGCTGATAGGGTATGGTCATATCATTTTGTCCCACTGGGTTTTCCAAAAAAGGTTTTTAACAAGGCTTGTGCAACACTTCCTATCATCCATTCATTGATCAGGTGCGAATTAAGGAGACAAGTTTGCTGGTTTAGGAAGTCTCCGGAATTCAAGTTTTAGGAAGCCTGTGGTCAGATTAAGTAAGGCTTGCCTAAATCCGACACTTAGAAGAAATACTTAAGTCATGCGTGTGTGTTTTTTTTTTCAATTTCGAATTCAAACTGAGTTTTTGGGAGTTATTGTGGTATAGTCTCGGAGCCTGTTCCTTGACTA
>OVBB01002112.1:0-12211 GCA_900406415.1 Isatis lusitanica | reverse complement strand
GTCACCGTAATATAAACTGAAAATTAACCAGAAATTTTCTTCAACTAAAAAATATAGAATACAAAACATAAAGTCTTCCAAGTATCCGGATAAAATTTAAAAATAGAGTGGATGATGTTGGGATATAGCTCCACTACGAAATAGAAAGCGGAGGAGTACTATATGAGCTCCTCATTCTCCTCATACAACATCACAGCCAGCTTAAGAGACTCGACTTCCAACATGTTCTTTGTAGTCTGATTACACATCCCCACACATCCCATTGCATGCGCCTAAATAAGAAAGATAGACATGACTCCTGAGTCAGTTGTCTTGACATTTTAAAGGATACCACTTACTCTATCGATGTGTAAAGGTGCTAGATCTGTCACGGTTAGGTAACATCCTACTTGCTTTAATAGGAAAGAAAACATCTCTGTTATCGGTGTGAGAGTGTTTGACATTTGTGCATCATTACGAAAATATGTGTTGCAGTCCAACACCAAAAGAGACCATCAACCGCAGTTAACGCAAACGTCAATCCAATGCTTCTTGTTAATATTAAAAGAAAAATAAAATATGTCAGTGAAAGGAGGTGTAGCATTACCATAGTCAAAGTAATCCACAAATTGATGAGGGAATTTGAAAGTCTCCTTCCTGGCGGTCTTATGGAAACTACCTATTTTTCTTCCCATTAATGCAACACTTGTGTCAAAAAGACAATATTTTTCAGATGATTTGGTGGGGAGGTGTAAATAAACAGTTGTTCAATGTGATACATCAAGACATCAATCATCTGCATATTATTATTGAAAGCCCAATGTTCGTTAGTAATGACTACCAATAGATTTTGTAAAAAGTAGCATACCGTAAAATAAATGAATATATATCTTAGCCGCAAGATGTTGTATTCGGATCCAAACTTGAGCAAGCTCTTTCGAAGATACAGCTACTTCACCAACCCTTATTGTGCTGGAAGTAAAAGAATGTATAGTGAACTTTATAATAACATAGGAAACATTATCAATCAACTAATTGTATGGGTGGCTAATAAAAACTTTATCATTTTCACGAAATCAGATACTTAGAAGGTCACTTACTAGTTTTCATTCACTTTGGCCTCCAGTTTTCGAAACTTAGATCCATAACCCACTCCTGCAGCCGTCCCACAAACCATCACTTGTAGCTTTTTCTCTAATTGTCCCCTTATTTGGTTAGGAATGGAACACTGTGGCAAATGATTGGTTATGTTCTATGTCTTTTAGCATTCAGCCTTTCCCCAAAATCATCAGTCTTATCACCTAAAATTATGTTTTCGGAAACATGACCTGAACATTCTTGCATAAGCCCAAGAGGAAATGAAGACATAGGCGACACCGCAGTACCTCGATCGTCATTGACGTGTTCTTTTTCATTCTCTTCAATTAATCCAAATGAGAAAGGTGGATGAGGTCCAGGCTCGCTACTCAAATTAAATTGTGCAATGAATATCAAAATCAAACCGTCTGTGATGACACAACATTACGCCCCTGATTACCCGGCTAACAACACTACCACATGCATGTATTAAAGGACTGGTATTGGGAACTCCATCAGAAGGGTTCCAAATATATGACACCTTTGAAGACCATGATCATGAAAGATCCTAAAGTAAAGCTTATTGAGTATCTGCTACATATGATGTTACATATTTGTATAAATACATTCTAAATTATTTCACATAACTTCTATTCCCCTAGTCTAATATTCCACCCTCAATGCCTATTACTTTTCAATCCGGAAGACAATCAACTTAGCACTCGACTACGAACCCAAAATTTACACACCTATAAAACTTACTTTTCCATTTGGCTTATTCAGCCACAGTCCCTCCTCTCTATTCAAATTTCCATTTACTGTTTCTCTTGATTTTAGATTTAGACTTTTCACGGTGACGGCCTCCATGCTGTTCAAATTTCTTTCTACGTTCATTTCCTCCATTCTCGGAAATTTTTGGATATTAGGTGCTAAAGCCTAGTTACGTCCAATTATTATTCAAATATACTTATTGCCTCCATAGAAGAAATGCTGAAGTGTTGACGCGTTTAATTTATATCTAGATTGACATAGTCGATTCTACTGGCCGCACTGTAGTCGTTAGGCCGCTGGCTACACCCTCTAAGAAGGATGACTGTTGGCATGTTGCAGGATATATTTCAGTACAGTCTACCCCACCAGGATGGGATGCATAATTTTTAATGGTTTCAATGACCTCGTCAGGCATTTTTGACATTTTCGCCTCAACTCCTTACTAGGGAAGATTTAAAGTATATGAACTTCTTCTTTATCTCCATCAATTCCATAACAGCCTTCTTCACGACATGTTGGACTTTGATCAGATCTTCATTAGTCTCCTCCGGAAATAAGGTCGCCATTTGATCACTATCTCCCCCTACACATATCTTATCAGATTCCTTCTGCTTGCTTTTACCCTTTGTTGTTTTCGAGCTTGCTCTTTCGCTAACTTATGCATTCTCTCCACATCCATCCTAGTAGCATTTTCTTTGAACATGGACTGTCTGAAAGTGAGTTTGGCTTTTATAAGTTTCACCATATTGTCGAACACCTCATCATCAGACCATGAAATATCAGTCTCATCTAGTAAATTACCTTCACCCTCGTCGATGATGGAGTTCACATGACACTATAAAATAAACAAAGACGAAATAAATCAGTTATCCGGCTATTGGATTTGGATGACAGACATCAAACCAAGATATTAGATGTTTTCAGTTTTGTACATTCAATCTCCTCCCAGATTCTAGGAATTATTAATGACAAAATGTGTACTGTTTTCTATCCTATACGACAACAAAGACTACTGATCAAATAAAATAACATAAATTTATTTGTTCTTTTGGCTCTTTGTTCACTGCTCGTGCATGCTCAGGACTCAGTTTCACCTTTGGCTTCTAAACCTCGTAAGCTTCTTCTTCATCATTAGTGTTATCTGAGTTGTTTTCAACCTCAGAACCGGACGAACAGTGATCTTCAACAACACTTGTCAATTTTGGGATAGCCTCAACCAAAACCAGCTGTAGTGACTGAAGAAATCCTCCTATATATATTGTACGTTGAGCCAATGATATTTAATCCTTTTCCAAGCTGGTCATTAGGAATTAAATCTAAGTCGATCTGCCCCATGGGAAATTGAAGAATTGTTTGATGACCTTAATAAGCTCCGCATGTTCTTTTGATATTTTCATATGGTGAGTTGTTGGGAAGAGAACAGAAGCTATCAAAGCTAGGCAGGAATACTTTATACGGATATTTATGTCTTTAACCGTCATTCTCTTTAGCATTTTTAAGACGTTTTTGACGGATATATTTGTTAGCTTACAAAACAATGAAGGCCAGTACGGGATCTCTGTGATATTCTTCCTCCTTGTGAGATTCGTAACTCACACAATCAAAACATATAATAAGTGGGGGCTCAAAAATCCTATTTTATAAGAACTCAATGACCGAAATCGAAAGTTTATTTTATTAATGATATTTTTTTCCAAAGTTCAAGAATTTTTGTAAAAGCTTAATGTATTTCAATACAAAAATCCTAAGTACTTAGAATGAGATGGCTTTAACATAGTACAAGCTAGCATATATATACTGGTAGACTTGAAATTCTGAGGAGAGCTACTTCCGATGTGGGATGTTGGTAACTCTGGCAGTTTATGAATTTGAATATCTTGGGTTTGCCTTGAGGTACAACTTTCATGAACAGTGTTTCATGAACAGTACACGCGTGAACAGTGTTTCCTGAACAATGTTTCATAAATAGTATCGTTTGTTGCTTAGATTGATGTCATGTCGCTCATGTACCCTTCGAGAAAAGGAATCAAGTCACCCGTAGTTCTGTTTTTTTTTTTGGATGGTGACATCTCCGAGTTATCTCCTTCGCCGTTTGGGCGATTTCTACGTGCTCACTTGGTAATTATGTGCTCCTTCAAAAATCGTCCCGTCGTGGTCAATATAACCGCTACTACGCCTGCTTTGTTTTTCACTTAAATCATTGCAAGGTTGCATCGGGAATTGGATCTCCGGCTCTGGTGGTTGATGGTTTTTTGTCAAGACCCTCATTTCTTCTTCATGGATTACGAAGTTATAGGTGTGGTGCAGGGCATCTTGGATCGTCACCAGGGATTCACGGTGATTTCTTCTTGATAACAGGAGTTGTACCAGATGGACTTCCTTAAGGCGTCTATTGCAGCATTGTTGCTCAAGCCGTCTATCTTCGATACTATCATCTTGAATTTTTTGATGAAGTCGCGGAGGCTTTCGTTCGATCCTTTCGATAACGAGTACAGATCTTCGTCAGACGTTTAGCGGCTTATGAATAACGAGTAGTATTTGAAGAAGGCTGCGTACAGCTGGTCGAAGTTCTCGATTGAGTCTCTCTTTCCAAACGCGAGAACCACGTCAAGGCCACTCCCTTCAGGTGTTTCACAAAAAGGAGGCAGAATCTGGCATCCCTTCCTTCATTCTTGAACCGGGCTCTATCCATGCGATCTAGAAAGCCGTCATGTGGGCCTTTAGGTTCGTCGTTTTTTCATAGAAGGGGATTTGAATCTTCTCTGGATCAAAGGGCTTCATATTCATGATCTTTGACGTAAAGGGGACCTTTTGTGTATCTTCTAAGACATAATCGATCTCAGGAGCCGCTTAAGCGCCTTATGGACCTGTGATCTTACTTCCCTCTCATCTGGCTCATCATGAAGTCTAGCCGGGCGCAGAGTTTATCGATTTCGCTCTTCTGGCTGACAGGTTGGACCTTTCGGCATAGCCGTTCCGCTCTTTCTTGCTCTTCCACCCAGCGAAGATCTCTTCGTTCGTGGTCGGCTCTCTTCCTTCTTCGTCCATATCGATTTCGTTGTGACTGGTCATATTCACACGGTTTCTTCCCCATTTTCGCCATCAGTCACCGTGGAAACCAGTTGTTTGGTCGTCTGCCTTGCGGCACTCTTCCGCTGTAGTGGTGGTGGCCCAGATCTGTCAACTCTCGTCTCGACATGGGTTTGTTTGCCTGTATTCTGCCTTCCTAGAGTGGTCGTTTGCGGCGAGAAACGAGGCGTCTTGCTTCAATCCTTCGGCGGCCCCGTGCCAAGACTCTCGAGGGACCATTTTTGGCTCGGTTTTCGTCTCGGATGGCCGCCAGTTCCTCAGCCATCGTCTTCTCCTGTTAGGTTTGATTTTCCACCATCGCGGCCAACATCTTCTTCATATCGGCTATAGATCCCGCATCTTCTCCCGCGCCGTTTGGTCTTGCGTTGGCCGTCCCGACTGCGGTTGTTCCAGTGATTGTCGTCCCGATGGCGGTTCCGTCGTTTGGTTGATTGTTCCCGTTGTTGATTACGCCTCCCATCCCCATTATCTTCCTTTTGTATCCTCTCGTTCTTAGGGATTAGAAATTTTATCGTGCCCACAGACGACGCCTAACTGTGAGAGTCAAAACTCACACAATCAAAACTTATAATAAGTGGGGGCTCAAAAAATCATATTTTACAAGAACTCAATGACCGAAATCGAAAGTTTATTTTCTTAATGATCTTTTTTCCAAAGTACAAGAATTTTCATAAAGTCTTAATGTCTTATAATACAACAATCCAATGTACTCAGAATGAGATGGCTTTAACCTAGTACAAGCTAGCATATATATATAAATATATATATATATATATATACTGGTAGACTTGAGATGCTTAGGAGAGCTACTTCCGATGTGGGACGTTGGTAACTCTTGCAGTTTAATGAATTTAATTATCTTGAACTTGACTTGAGCCCCAACTTTCATGCACAGTGATCAGTGAATAGAGATCTGTGAATCGTACGCGTGAACAATGTTTCGTGAACAGTACTTACATGAACAATGTCTCGTGAACAGTACATGCATGACCAGTATTTCATACATACATGAACAGTGTTTCGTGAACATTACTTGCATGAACAATGTTTCGTGAATCGTACGTGCATGAACAGTGTTTCATGAACATTACGAACATGAACAGTGTTTCATGAACAGTGTTTCGTGAACAGTTTGCGCATGAACAGTGTTTCATAAATAATATGGTTTGTTGCTTATATTGATGTAATCTCGCCCAATCTATCTTTAAGATGGAATTGGTGAGCTGATAGTGAGTTACAATTATCTAGAGACAAGTTTTCTGGTTCTTTGACAAGTTTTCAGCTCGCTCAATCGCTCTTGGAGGGAGTTGGTGAGCTGTTTTGGTCTTGGATGCGTCCTTCGATCGGCTAATCATCCTCGGAGTGAGTTGGCGGGCTGGTTTGGTATTTGGACAAGTCTTTTGTGTAGATATTTAGAATTCTCGGCTCATCAATTTTTGAGGGGTGGGTTTTGACCCCAACACTCCTCTTCTTTGACTGCTTTGGGAACTTCCCACATAGCAAACCAGTTATGATTGCAAATTCTCTGATGTAAGATCTGGGCTTAGATCCTACAAGGGTGGTCGATTGAACCGAAATACTGGCTATTTGGCTCTCTTCTTCAAGTCAAGAGATGGTAGAAGCGAGACAAGGTTGGTTCAACTAGCTGGTCGTACGACTCCCTCTAGCGATCCGGTGGAACGACTGACAGAAGGTGGAATGAGGACCCCACAAAACTCTGCTGAAAGGAGCTTTGGTTAGTCGGCTGCTTAGGGCTGCTTCACATAAACACTAATACTTCGTTTGCTCTTGGCTCAGACAAGAAGAATGAGTTTTCTTTATTAATCTAGGGTAAATGATACACGGCTGTGAGAGGGAACCTTATAAAGGGTCCAAACAGCTGGTGCCTATCATGGGGACTTAGAAGCAAATGTGCACGGATTAATTGGACCAAGTCAAAATGCAGCGATTCATTTGGGCTGGATGCTGAATATGGTAAGCTCTTGGTGTTGTGGTAGAAGTGGCGATTGAGTCGTAGCTTCTCCTTGTGCATGCGGTCCAACATGAATGTAGTAGACTTCTTGACTTTCGTATGATCCAGATTGACTCTCGCTTGAGTTGTGGTCTTCTTCCACCTCTTCCAAGATGGTGAGTAAGCTCAGCTGATCTGTGATGTTCTCTAGTCCTTGAAGGTTGAATAGGCTCACCACACCTAGATTGAAACTCTCTCACATGTTCCTTGTTCGGGACCGGGTCCTTTGGGCTTGTATCATGATGGATATTGGTTCGTTGGTGCTGATGTCCTCATCACTCTCTTAATGAAAACCTAACCGGAGAAGATCAGTGGGAAATTACGCATCATGCTTCCTTTTAACCTTTAGCTGACGGGAAAGTAGATACCGTGCAAACCTCCCTGAGAAAGTCGTTTCTCGGCAATAGCTATAAGTTTGCCAAACGATGACTCCTGCAGTATCTGAACTTCTTCCTGGTTGCAAACAGCTACTAGTTATTTGATTTAAAGAAATTCGAGAGACTTCGACGTTCTTTCTCTGCGTTTCTGTGATTTATTTCACGTTTGATAAATTCTTCTACCATAATTGGTTGTTTTGAATTCTACATTGATAGGTTTAGTGAAATTTATACCAATTTTTTTATATAAATAGATTGAAACCATTACTTAAACTCCGAAACAGTCATATATAGATATATTATTTTTAGTATATATGATCTATTTTTTGTCACTAATATTTATTCTAAGTTATAGATATTTAATTATATAATTACAAAAATTATATTACATTAGCAAATTTTAATTCAATATTATGATATTTTTATATAAATTTAGATAATTTTCTTATCTATTATATTTTATAAAGAATATTATTATATATAATGATATTATCTTTATTCTAAGTTTTTTCTTGTCACATAATTAATTCTATGTTATTTATAATTAATTATATAACTCAGACAATCATCTTAACTTAGAAGTTTTTCTAAGCTAATATTAAATTAATTTTTGGTAATAGAAACTTTTATATAATATAATTTTAATATTTAGAAAATTTCTTATTTAAAAATGTTAATGTGGAATGATGATATAAGATGTTGAAACGCCTCGATACAAACTTCATAAATTCGGACCGACTTGTTCCACTTCTTACTCTCATCCAATCAACTTAACATTTTTATTCAATGAGGTTATTATCTATCAATGCGGAATAAAGACAGATATAGATAAGAGGAATCAACTTATTTTATTAACTTAAAAATGATTCGATACAATGCTTAGTAAGTTCAGCCGAAGGCTTTACACGATTCGATCCTATCCTAAGTGATTCCTCCAACACACACCACGTGCACCACCCCTCCGGACCCTCCAGGACTTACACCTTTGGCCAATCCCTAATCAGAACTGGTCTCTTTTTCTGAAATACAAACGCATGTCAGTTTAAGGCCAAACCCTAACCAAATCATGCACATGAATCCCATCCCAAATCCCCGTTAGTATAGCCAAAGCCTATCCTAACAAAGCATAAGGAAATTCCCTTTTGGCTACTTAGTGACACAACCAACCGCCCCATAGGGACCAAGAGACCAAGAGGAAGCCTATGAGATAACGGAAATGAATCCACCGTCCAGAGACACCATCCGGCCATAGACCGAGGTTCTCTTTGGTACGTACTGATGGGTCAGCCGCGGCACTGCTCTAATCCATCACAACCGGATCAATTTTAACGATCGTAAGGGTTAGCCCGGGCTAAGTTAATGTGCCATACATGACTAGGACCGTCTAAGTACCTGAACCGGTTCTTTGGATCCGAGGGTGGTGACTAGTCGTGACTTAGTGATACGGAGGGGTATCATTTTACGAATGGATGCAATGGTTAAGAAGTGGCAACCTTCCCTTCCTTGGGCTTTACCGGCCATGGTAGAGACTTAGACTAAGATCCTGTCTAATCCACGGTAAGTTTGCACAGAAGGCCTGAAATGGTACCTCTTGGACCAAACTCAACCGCTGTATGACCTTAACGGTCGCAGCCTTTCGGATCAACGATCCAAGGGATCCCAATTGGCAACCGGCAGTTTTCCTTTTGTTCACACCATTACACTCGTACCCTTTCGATGCTGGACCGGTATTAAGGATCTTTTAATAGCTACTAGGCCCGACCTTATTCCATCTGTACACGCCTACTTAGAGAGCGGTTATAACCGGCCACACAAACTGAGGACAACCGCTTTACAGGAACCGGCCAAAGCCTTATGTTCATGGATCAGCCGTATCAGAAAGGTAGAGAACGAGAGTAGAGAAAGGCAGCAAGACTCGTACCGATCACCACCGGATCAAGGCTCGCAACGGTTCCCACCAGCGATCCGAAGATCGTTTTGGTTTACACCGGCGGTTACAAGATAACGGTTAGAAAGGGAGAGTTGGATGCATACCTTGGAGACTTTCTCAAGAGCGACGGATTCCTTCCCATCATCCACGGGATTCTTCCCATGGTCCTTCTCCGGATTATCTCCCATTTAATCAGATTTCTTTTCCGATCTAATGCTTTCTTTTTCTCACTTTTTTCTCTCTTTTTCTCTTACATTTTTCTTTCCTTGTGCAGGAAAACTGATGGCGGAAATGAATGGGGAAGGGACGATATTTATAGGCAAGGGGAAACCAGCGAACAGGCACCATGAATGGTTTCACCTGTTCGCTTAAATTGGTGAACATGCACCAATCAAAGGAGGCTTTGGTTTGTTCCCACCCTTCCGCTAAAGGCAACCCAAACATCCATTTGTTGGTGTCCCTTCGGTCATGAGACACTTATTGGACCAACGGTGGTCCTTGTCCTTGGTGTCCCTTTAACCCAAGGCCATAACCAACCGTCACACTAGCTGGCCCAGCTAGCATCACTGTTTACCAGCTGGTCCGAGCTGAGGGTCACTCCCTCCAGCTGACCGAGCTGGCCCGTGAACTGACCGAACTAGCCCGTGAGCTGACTGAGCTGGATGAGCTGGACTGTCACTGTCCTATCTAGACTGTGAGCTCATCCTAGCTCCATATTCCCATCCTTAACCCTTTCCTAACACGGCCAAGCTGTCTAGACTTGCCGGCTAACTGAATATGGATCACAACCCATAAGGTCATGCTTGTCATGACCAAATGTTTTCTTTTCGGTCTTGTGGTCCGACCCGAAGTTCCTATTCAGATTTGGGGACGTTTTTTTTTTTTGAAATAAATGTTAAATTAACTTCAAAAGAAAAAATATTCGTTTTTTTCCTATAGAGGATACAAGAACTGTTTGGAAATTTAAAGAGAAATTATGGGAATTAGAGAAGCAATGGGTTAGGCTATGAAGCCAAACCGTTTGGTTAATCCTTCGTCGTATGCAAAGTCTTGCATCCTTCGTATGCTCAGCAGTCGGTTACGAACTGTCTTATCAATAAGCTCGATTCAATGAGGGGCCTGGGTGGGTCGTTCTCTGTGTCTCCGTTGATTCCTTTCCCGCCAGAGGTGGTAGAGAGTGGCTTGAAACACATATTTGTACAAAAACAGAGTAACCCCGTCTCTATCTAGATTGTGAAGCAGAAGCACCAGTTAATTCCAATCCTCCGTGAAGTCATTGGCAAGCAGATTGGATGTCAACGCTCACCAGACTTCAGAAGCAAAAGGACAAGTAAATAACAGATGGTTCCTAGTCTCCAGATCACTGTCACAGAAGCTGCATCCCATGATCGAACCTACGTTCCATCTTTGCATTTTATCTCCAGTGGTGATTATGTCATGAAGGGCCAACCAAGTCATGAAACAAAATTTCGGTGTAGAATGCTTGAACCAGAGCCCGACATTCCAATCTTTGTTCAAATTATGGCTGAGAAGAAGTTTCCAAGAAGCTTTTGAACTGAATTTTTTTGAAAACTTGTCGTCTGAAACACGCCAGAGATCCACATCCATTTCAGGCTTAGTTTCTGGCAAGTGGTCCAAAGCAGCAGAAATGTCATTCAAGATCGGAGACCTATAGGTTCGGCGACGGAGACTGGTACGCGGAGATGCTACCAAAGCATTTTTCGGGATTCCCATAATGATACAACCCCGAGATCCAGTGAGATCAATTAGCCTTCCCGAATCCGACCAGTGATCATGGCAAAACGAAGTCTGGGCTCCATTTACAACCTCTTTTTTGTGAAATGTCTTTGCTAATTCTCGGTATTTTAGTATTTTTTTCCACATCCATGACCCAGCTTGAGTACTTGTGACAGACCAAAAAGAATGGTGTTTCAGAAGCATTGTTCGAGTCAATTTAACCCACAGAGAATCCCCCGTCTAGACTCTCCAAATCAATTTAAGACATGCAACTTTATTTGCTTCCTTCAGAGATTTGATACTTAGACCTCCCTCTTGATTTGTTTTACAAACTTCAGTCCATGCAATATTTGCCTTAGTAGTGATCAGGTCCAGGCCAGACCAAAGGAATGTCGCACAAAGGTTTTCAGTCTCTGTAATGCAGCTACTCGGAAGACGATAAGCTGAAATCCAGAAATTGACAATACTAGCAATAACATAATGAAGAAGTTGGAGACATCCAGCGATTGAGAGAAATCGAGTTCTCCACGAACTCATTTGCGACCGAATTCGATCCACCAAGGGAGCATAATCTGACTTTTTCATTTGCTTCGTGAGCAAAGAGAGACCCAAATACCTTACTGGAAACTGACCAATAGCAAAGGGGAAGCTCTCTATTATGGCAGCCTGACTATGAGCGCTCATTCCTGCAAGATAAAGACTGGATTTCTCAATGCTGTCAAAGATCTTGAGTACACCTTCAATAGAACTTTTTTCTCCATTAACAAACACAAGGTAGTCATCTGAAAAGCAGAGATGAGTAAGTTGTAGAGATTTGCACTTCGGATGAGTTAATGAGACGATCTGTAGCATCTTTGTTGATCGAGTGAGATAAAACGTTCATACAGAGGACGAACATGTAACGAGACAATGAACATCCCTACCTGAGACCTCGGGTGCTCTGGAAGTAGCCCGCAAGCTCCCCGTTAACTTGAACAGAGAAAGACGGTGATGTAACACAAAGTTCAATCTAGCGAATGAAAGAGGAAGGGAAACCCATTGCCTCGAAGCTATTCAGGAGAAAAGACCACTGCACAGAATCAAAGGCTTTTGAAATGTCAATTTTCATCATGCAGCGAGAGGAGATGTCTTCTTTGTGATAATCCTTTACCAATTCTGTTGCAAGAAGAACATTCTCCATAAGCAACCGTTCCTTAATGAAGGCAGACTGGTTGTGTGTGACAATGCGAGGTAGAATCC
>OVBB01002111.1:0-12217 GCA_900406415.1 Isatis lusitanica | reverse complement strand
ATAGCAAACGTCTTGACAAAACTCAGGTTCCTCAAGATAGAACCGTAGGTTTGTCCTGTGGTCGTCTCAACATCTTCTTTCCCAAGAAACTGGAACACAGAACTCGGTCCATCACGCCCGAAACGGCCAGAAATTTTTTTAAGGAAATTCACTTCAGGGGACGAGATGTAGCCAATGGAAACATTTTTTGATGCTGATATCAGAAAACTGCTCATGTTCATAGTCTCCTGCGCGTAGAACGCATCGTTCTGAACATTTAACCATAAACCTTCTGGCCTCATCTGCATGGCTACGTCTTGAACCGTCGAAATCGGATATATATCATCGAATTTTTCTGACCGAGATGATATTCCTCGACTCACTGTCAACAACAGGTGAAAAAAAAAAAACACATTTGTGAGAAGGTACAAGAAAGAACCCATATTCTTTTTTTACAGATACAGTAACAGAGTCCTAAAGACTTACACGTAACATTCTCGAGATCTCTCAAGGAGAAATCAATGGTGAACCAACCCTGGGTAGGGACTCCATTAACCAAGTATGTATTTTGGCGTTTTGGGTAAGCAAGTGCAATGGTTGAAGCATCGTTTAATTTTAAATCAGAGAAGCAAATCCCAACTGCATCTTTGGTTAGCTGAACATCACACCACAGAACAGCACCGGCTACACTTGTCCGCACTGCGAACTTGTAAGCCTCGAGACTCGAATCCNATCACACCACAGAACAGCACCGGCTACACTTGTCCGCACTGCGAACTTGTAACCCTCGAGACTCGAATCCGGAAACAATCCAGAAAACCCACCACGACCAATCACAAGAGGACTATCACCTGGAAAAGAAAAAAAACAAAGAAGTAATCACAAGTTATTTTGATAAACGAGAATCTCTATGATTATCCCAACTTACCACATCTGTATAAAGAAAGTCTAATTACTACTTTCTCTCGTTTTTCTCGAANGAACAGCACCGGCTACACTTGTCCGCACTGCGAACTTGTAAGCCTCGAGACTCGAATCCGGAAACAATCCAGAAAACCCACCACGAGCAATCACAAGAGGACTATCACCTGGAAAAGAAAAAAAACAAAGAAGTAATCACAAGTTATTTTGATAAATGAGAATCTCTATGATTATCCCAACTTACCACATCTGTATAAAGAAAGTCTAATTACTACTTTCTCTCGTTTTTCTCGATAAATCAATCATGCGTAAAAGAAAGAGATAGAGAGTGAGAGCACTCTCACCACTGAGTGTCTGCCATGGACTTTTAGATCTTTGAGCATCGATTTGAGCAGCAAACAGCTGAATCAGAACGGCAACACAGAGTGAAAGAGTCGAAGCTCGTAAACATAGCTTTGTCAGATTGCCACGCCGGAAATTCATTGATGCTTCTTCCGTCTCAGAGACCTAGTAACTAGACAATCTTCAATACATTTCACAAATTTCAACTCTAAAACAGATTATTTCCGACAGGAATTTCAATTTGTGGAAAAAAATTCATATACTAACTTTATGTGGACAAAATTGTTATTGTCATTAATGTTTTTTTTTTAATCAAATGACTTTATTATTTGACTTTATTAACGTCTCTTGATTAAGCGAAACACACAAAATTGAGACTAGAAAGATTAGTCATTTCGTTTTTAATCAAATGGCTTTATTACCTTTTTGTTACCATTTCTAAAACCTTTGTAGATATTATCAAAACGTCTATTCCTGAGAATTTTCTTGGAAGATGGTGGGAAAACGTGGAATTATATCTTTAGTGGGATATGAGAGGCACTGGCTGGTAAAGTTATACTCCCTCTGTTCCTGAAAGATAATTTTTTTAAAAAAATCTTGTGTTTCAAAAAGATAGATTTTTTAAGTTTTTTATTCATTTTATAATGATTATTAATGACAAATTGTAAACTTCTAGAAAAATAATTTAAATTCTTGAATTATTATTGGTTTAAAGTTATTGAAAGTTGTTGATCGCAGAAAACCATGTATTTATTATCAAATTTTAATATGTCTTCTTAATATGTGTGAATACACATCAACATTCATCATTAAGAAACAGATGGAGTATTAGACTATAAAAAACTAGAAAAGTCAACAATATGATTCCTTTCCCCCAGCTGCGACAAAGACTTATGTTAAAACTTGTAATTCTGTAAGTATTGAATTCACTGTTAAAGAGAAGATTCAACCCTCTTCACCCTACATTCATACACAAGTGTTATGCTTTTTTCCCTCGTTTTTATGTTCATCCGAGGGATGCGAAGAAGCCAGTGACATAATGCATTGGTTGATTTTCGGGAAGCAGAGCAACTTTTTGCTAATAAAAGTATATGCCGTCACCAAAATGTATACAAGTTCAGGAATCGTACATGTGTTATTTACCTCTAATTTCTTTATGGGAATGATAATCAATTACACTAAGTAGGTCTGGGCACAAACTAAGAACTTGCCATTTCCAATTTATGGAACACATCCTACCTCAGAGGAGGTTCATCTCTTCTGAAATCCTAAGAGATTCGGGAAGACTCATTTTCAAAATTCATATATATTTGCTCTTTTGGAACCTTCATAACAGAATCCAAGTCTGGTAACTATGTTGACATGAGATGTTTATTCTCATGCTTGCAACTTCATTGATACAGTCTTGGAAATTATTACACTTTTTGACTCTTTCAAGACATTAACTGAAACCTTGTGGCAATCATGAAGGATTCCTCTATATGTAAACAATCGAAATCCTTCTTTGTTTCGTAACTAACTTCATGTATGAATGATTTGTGATTTTCTTGACTTTGTCATAACTATATTATTATATATCGTTTCAGTTGTATAAATGCTTCAAGGTTTTTGATCTCTTGGAATGTCAATTGTCAAAGCGTTTCCAACTCATGCTGCCGTTACACCTAAGCAAACAAGAAAATTAGTGAGTTATGAACTCTCTATTACGTAAGATCAACACCCTTTGAAATTTACTGACAGCGAAACTAACCAATGGCAATAATGATACTAATGTTCCTGCCTCTTCTTGTATGTACATCAACTGCAGCATGATACGAGTTTTATTAATTACCTTTGCCTGGATGTACAACAACCTTCTTTACCCATCTTTCTTTTTTCGATGTTAAGGTCTTAATTACTCATATACCCTAATTATAATCTCTCAAAATGGAATCGCCTCCATATCTTCCGAACGTATTAGTCTCCAGCGAGATCGGCAGAGGAATACAACGCCTCACCAATCCAAATTCATCTCCGCCGCTTCCCTCGATATCCACCACGTCCGATGACGACTGGCTGATCTTCTTCTTGATCCCTAGCAAAATCTTCAGGATCTCATCCATGACGGTCATGCTCTACCACATTTTGGAAGTTATGAACAACCAAATCAAAGGTCATCCATATTCAAGATAACAGGTAAGACACAACTCATTTCTCTTTTCCTGTGCCTACTTGACCTTTGTATATATTTGTAGCTCAACAAGTTTAATATAAATTTTCAAATTTATTTTATAATACTGAATGATAACATTATATGACATTTCTTTAATATTTGTATTGCTGCTCCCGTGCTTTGATAAATTCCAAGGAGGCTTATGAGATCATCCCTTATGCTTAAACCGAGCTATTATCTGAAAGTATTGAAGATTCTTGAGTTGGTGCCGTTGGAATTTGCTGCAAGACAGGCCTCGGAGGGACTTCAATAGCTTCAAGGCTTCCTTCCATCATCTCTACAACTCTGTTCATTGGTGGGCGATCTAATGGGGAAGACTGAATACACCACAAACCCACTAATGTCATCTTCTTTGCTATCTCATCTTCCTCATTGCTGATTTCATTCTGAATAAGCCTTCTAGACTTTCCTGATTCAAGATCCCTATATACCCATTCAGGAAAATAAATTGAGCTTGCGTTGGATGCAGAGTTTTGATCAACTCTTTCTTTCTTCCTTGCACCTATCATTTCGAGGACTAACATTCCATAGCTATACACATCTGACTTGTGAGACACACTCCCATACACTCTTGAAATCATTTCTGGTGCAATGTACCCTACTGTACCTCGCGTGTCCAGCAATGACAAAGCGCTCTCTTTCTTCTCACAGAGCTTAGCGAGGCCAAAGTCTGCAACTTTGGGGCAAAAATTGTCATCTAAGAGTACATTTTGTGGTTTTATGTCGAAATGTACAATCCTTGTGTTGCAGCCATGATGCAAGTACTCTAGACCACGAGCAACTCCTAGCGCAATCTTGTATAGTGCCTCCGATTCGAAATTCATCGAGGTCTTGCCTGAGATAAACTTATCAAGAGACCCATTTTCCAAAAATTCATATATAATTGCTCGTTTGGAACCTTCAGAGCAAAACCCAAGCAAGGAAACAATGTTGTGATGAGAAGTTTGGCTCATGCTCGAAACTTCATTAATGAAGTCTTCTCCATTACCCTTTGAACCTTTCAAGACTTTCACTGCAACCTTACGGCCATCAGAAAGAGTTCCTCTGTACACAATGCCAAATCCGCCTCTCCCAACCTCTTCCGCAAAAGACTTTGTAATTCTTTTTACTTGTGCATAAGTGTAGTGTTTGAGTGGAATAAGAGCCTTCAGGTTCTTTTGTCTCAGTCGTAGTTCTCTCTTCCGGAGAAAATAAATAAATAATGATAATAAGATCACGAACAGAACAACGCCTGCTACTGAACCGGAAACTACAAAATCGGAGAAAACGTTTGAGTTAATAACTTCTTTTTTTTTATTTTATTCTAGGTTCAAAATCTGTTACCAAACTAACCTATGCGGATTGCTTTAACCAAAGAACCTGTTTTTCAACAAGTACAATCTTGTCAGAATGGAACCAAACTTGATCTCGATTGAAATGTAAAAGAACAAGAACAGTGATAATGTCGAGTTAAATAACTTTAATCTAGGAATCGAAAACTGTTCAAACTCTATCTTCCCATCAAACTAACCTTTGTGAATTGCTTTGTCCAAAGACCCTGTTTAACCGTTCAACATGTAAACTTTTGTCAGAATTGAACCAAATTTGATCTTGAAGCGGAAGAAAAGTAAAAGAAGAAAACCAGAGAAGACAATAGATTACCGTGACCTATCTTTCCAGAGCTACAGTTATGTCCATGTGTCCCATCGTCACAATAGCAGATGACTCCACTGGAAGTCTGATTATATCCACAAGCACCCTTAGATTCTAAGCACATGGCGCAGTCTTGCTCAAGTTCAAGATCGAAACCCTGTTGAAGAGTCTTCTCCACGTTATCTGAATACAGTGTGTGTAACGTCGATCGAGAAACAGGCACATTGACGTTTCTTTTGCAATTTTGCATCAAAGAGTCAATGCCATCCCTCCCGTAGTATAAAGCAGACGAGCTGTTTATCACAACACAGTAGTCTCTTAAACCTTCGGTATCATCTTTGCATTGAAAGTCTGTAACATAACTGTAAACTTCGCTACTAGAGATAAGATCTGATAAGTTTTGGCAGTCATATAATATTGTTAGAAGCTTGGTTTCAGGAGCGAACTGAAGGGTGCCTTCGTGGAACTCTCCATTTACTGGGTCTGAGGGACACAGATCGTCGATATAATCCGATCTGGCGAGTCTTATGATGTTGGAGTTATAGTTTGCCTCTAAAATTCTGAACTTAACGGAGGAGACAGTAACCTCTGCGAATCTACTGCTACAGTTGAGCTTGTAGTCAGGATGGCCACAGTCTTGTCTGCTAGGTATCCAGAAAGGGTACAAGAGACCGGCCTGATCGCCACAGCTGAACGGTTTACTGCATCGTTCGTAAGGATCATCATCTGTGAAATTTTGGCTTGGAGCCTGGGGTGGAGCTAACGGACTCACAAATTGTAAGAGACGACCAGGTTGAAAAGGGGTCATGTAACGTGGAGTTTCTTTTTTTCCCAAACACCGATTCCCTGAAGAAGAGAAACAAGTTAATAACTTTGTGTTGTGGGACCTTTGGATCTGCAAATTTGGGGCACTTACTTTTGTATCTTGCAGCTGTGGAAGGGAACTCGGTGATGGTTCCATCAATACGGGCTCCAGTGATAAATGCGTTTACCGATACAGTTGCATCATACAAGAAGTCAAGTGCTTGAGATACAAACTCGTTACGAAACCGTGTCACATAAACCGGGAGCTGAAACTTGTGCAGCTTCTCCACAACATTGGTTTCCCCAGTGAGGAACGAATCACGGTCAAGAGTGAAGACAGATGATTTTCTTACGACAACAGCGCTGGCAAATGTCTTTATGTCTTCGACAGCAGAGTCAGTAATATTAAAAATATCTTCCTGAATTCTGTAGACAGTCTCGTACTTGCTCTGCCTCTTGAAGTCAATTAGAACCGAGCTGTTATTTGACAGAATCATGACCTTTGTTGTGGATGTTCCATTGCTGTAACCAGTTTCCGTGAGTGTATCGAGAACCGCTTTGATCACGTCGAGACCTTGCTTCTCTCTCAGGTACACTGCATCCTGTTGTTGGATAATTCCAAAGACAAGAAGGAAATAAATATCTCAAGATGTATTTAGAGATAGAGAAAAGGAAATACAAATAAGAGTCTAAGATTTAGATAAGTTTTATATTTCACAAGACTTATAGATTTAGGAAGACAGATGCTATTCTTATAAGAAGTTCTATGTGGAGAGTTGTTCCACAAGACTTATATTTAGTTTTGAGAGAGTTTCTAAATCAATAAAGCCTTTGACTTCTTGGATTTTCATGGTATCAGAGTTTTAGGTTTGAAAGAATTCAACGAAGCTGCAGTTTGTGAGGGAACGTAACCAAGATGGGGGACGAGAAGAGCTCTACGATCGAAAGATCTTGGGGTACCATCCATTTNATTTAGATAAGTTTTATATTTCACAAGACTTATAGATTTAGGAAGACAGATGATTTTCTTATAAGAAGTTCTATGTGGAGAGTTGTTCCACAAGACTTATATTTAGTTTTGAGAGAGTTTCTAAATCAATAAAGCTTTTGACTTCTTGGATTTTCATGGTATCAGAGTTTTAGGTTTGAAAGAATTCAACGAAGCTGCAGTTTGTGAGGGAACATAACCAAGATGGGGGACGAGAAGAGCTCTACGATCGAAAGATCTTGGGGTACCATCCATTTGATGTCTGATGCTAACAGCATCAAACTACACAGTTCGGGCAATGCGAATGAAAGTAATGCTTGAAGTAAGCAAAGTGTGGGAAACAACTGAGGAAGGATCAGAAGATCGAAAACAAAACAATATAGTAAAAACGTTGGTATATCAATCAATCCTGGAGGCACTCATACTACGAGTTGGAGAACAAAGCTCCGCAAAGAACTTGTGGGAGGCAATCAAAGCGCGACACCAGGAAGCAGACCTGGTGAAAGAAGCGAGATTACAAACCCTCATAGTGGAGCTAGACAGATTGAAGATGAATGATAACGACAAAGTTGATGATTTTGTAGGAAAGATCTCAGGTCTTGCATCTCAATCAGCTTCTCTTGGAAAAAAATAGACGAATCAAAACTTGTGAGAAAGTTCTTAAACGGACTCCACATGCACAAGTTTATTCAAATTGTAGCTTCTCTTGAGCAAGTCCTAGACCTAAAAAAAAACTGGTTTTGAGGAAATAATTGGCAGGATCAAAGCTTATGATGATCGCATAAGGGATGAAAACCAAAATGAGGACCAAGGAAAACTCATGCTTTCAAACTCGAACAATAACCGTGGAAGTTATAACAATTCTCGTGGCAGAGGAGAGGGAATTCCAAAAAAGGAGGCTCCGGCAGAGGTAGAGGCAGAGGAAGAGGAATATCCAATGGCCAAAATCAAGAAGGAGAAAACTCAAATCAACAAAAAAACGCAAAAGAAAGATCATTCTCACATCATCTGTTGGAAGTGTGAGAAAGCTGGTCATTATGCGTCAACTTTTCCTGAAAGAGCAGCACTGAATCATGAATCAAATTTAAATGATACCCAAGAAGCAGATGCTCTTTACGTTCACGAAGTGGTGTTTCTGAACGAGGACAAGGTGTTTCCTAAGAACTATGATACCACCAACAAAAATATTTGGTATCTAGACAATGGTGCAAGTAATCATATGACCGGAAACATGGATTTTTTCTCAAGTCTGAATGAAAATATCAGGGGAAAGGTCAAGTTTGGTGATGGATCCTTTGTTAATAGTGTTGGAAAAGGTTATATTTTCCTTGTGAGCAAGAATGGAGAAAGAAAGGCTCTCGATAAATTTACTATATACTCGATCTCAAATACAATATTATCAGTCTCGGACAAGCAACAGAGGATGTATGTGAAGTAAACATGAAAGGAGATGCCTTAACGCTTCTAAATCCAAACGGAAGAGTATTGTACAAGTTACACGATCAGCAAATCGCCTCTACAAAACACCAATGGAAATTGATTTTTCTAAGTGTTTTCATACACAAGATGATTCTATATTGACATGGCATGCTCGTTTAAGTCATGTGAGTATAGGTGTCATGAACAATATGGTGAAGAACGAGATGGTGGTCGGAATGCCGCAAGCAGTTCTCGAGAAGAGTGTCTGCGACATATGCTTAGTCGGAAAACAAACCAGAAACGTGTTTCCGACTCAAGCTACATACCGTGCAGCTCAGACCTTGGAGCTGATTCACGGAGATCTCTGTGGACGGATATCACCACCAACACCAACCAACAATCGGTACGTCTTTCTTCTAATCAATGATTTCTCCACATATATGTGGACAATGCTATTAAGGGAGAAAAGCGATGCATTCGATCGGTTCAAAAAGTTTAACGAAACGGTGGAGAAGCAAGCCGGAAAATCCATCAAAACTTTCCGCACCAATAGAGGAGGAGAGTTCACCTCAATAGAGTTCGATTGGTTTTGTGAAGAAAACGGAGTAACCAGACACTTAACTGCTCCATACACACCACAGCAGAATGGTGTGGTGGAGAGAAGAAACTGAACACTTATGGAGATGACCAGAAGCTTGCTAAAAGCAATGAAAATCCAAATGAGATATGGGGGAAGTTGTGCGACACGCAAAATATCTCAGTCCCGACGAAAGCATTGCAGGGTCAAACACCATACAAAAGCTTCATGATGAAGAAGTGACATTGAGCACTTGAGGGTCTTTGGATGTGTCGCATACGTAAAGATCACAGGACCTCATCTCGCGAAATTGAATGACAGGTCAAGAACTGTGATTAACCTTGGAACAGAACCGGGTTCCAAAACATATAGACTCTACGATATTGTTTCAAACGAGGTGATCGTGAGTCAAGATGTTGTGTTTGACGAGAAAAAAGGTGTGGGATTGGGCTTCATCAACAAAACAGAGCAACGGACAACCGGGCATGTTCAAACTGTCGTACAAAGGGCTTATAGAGAATGTAAACGAACATGATGATAATCAAGGCAACAACGATTATCAAGTACCTGATCCAGCCCAAATATCTCAACACGAAGAAACAGAAGGAGAAATTGTTGATGAAGAAAACAATCAAGAAGCAGAAAATCAAAGGACAACGAGGTATGGACGCATCATAAGAAAACCTCAATACCTCAATGATTACATTCTGCTGACTGAGTTACAAGGAGAGAAACTCTTACTCACTGTGGAAGGAGAACCAGAGAATGTAACGGAAGCAATGAGCTTACGAGAATGGATAGAAGCCATGAAAGCCGAGCTTGATTCCATCATCAGGAACAATATTTGGAAAATCGTTGATAAGCCAGATGGAGTAAAACCCATAGGCTTGAAGTGGATCTTTAAGATCAAACGGCACGCAGATGGCTCAGTAAGCAAGAACAAAGCGAGACTTGTGACAAAAGGTTATGTACAGCAACAGGGGATAGATTTAGAAGAAGCATTCACACCCGTGGCTCGAATCGAAACTATACGATTGCTAATAGAACTTGCAGCAACAAGAGGTTGGGAGTTACACCATCTAGACGTCAAAACCACATTCTTAAACAGAGACTTGAATGAGGTAGTCTATGTAAGCCAACCAGAAGGCTTTGAAAAGAAAGGAGAAGAGAGCAAAGTATACAGGCTTTACAAAGCTTTATACGGTCTGCGTCAAACCCCTACAGCTTGGAACGGTAAGCTCAATCACGCTCTGGAAACAGATGGGATTCAGAAGATGTGTGAAAGAATCCTCGGTATATCTTAAGAAGAACGAAAAGGAGTTCCTGATTGCTGCGATATATGTGAACGGCTGATTTGTAACTGGAACCTCACAAAAGATCATTGATCAGTTCAAAGAAGATATGTCGAACAAATTTGAGATGTCTGACCTTGGTAAGTTAATGTATTACCTTGGTATAGAAGTGATTCAATGAGCAGAAAGAATATAAATCAAACAAGAAGGATACGCTCGTGGAATCCTCGCTGATCCCAAAATGGAATCATGCAACTCGACTCAGATACCAATGGAGTCGAAAATAAACATCTCAAAAGCAGAAGATGAACCTGAGATAAACGCAACAGCTTACAGAAGGTCCATAGGATGTCTGAGGTACTTGCTCCACACAAGGCCAAATTTGGCGTATGCTGTTGGCGTCCTAAGCAGGTATATGGAAAGCCCACACGAATCTCATGGTCAGGCCCTAAAATACGTCTTAAGGTATGTATGAGGAACTACAAACTTGGGATTGTGTTTCAGAAGGGATGGATCAAGTAAGGTAATCGGTTATAGTGATAGTAGTCACAACATTGATGTTGATGATGGAAAAAGCACGTCAGGAAACATCTTCTATCTTGCCTCATCACCGATTACCTGGACTTCACGGAAGCAACCCACCGTGGCATTGTCATCTTGTGAAGCAGAGATCATGGCAGCAACAGAAACCTCACAACAAGGAATATGGTTTAAGGAGTTGTTGTGTGAGATTCTTTGTACAGAGGAGAAAGCTATACTAAGAATAGACAACAAGTCAGCCATAGCCCTTACCAAAATTCATGCACATACTCTCCAAGTATCACTTCATCTGAGAATGTGTGGAGAACAATCAATTTGAAGTTGAGCACGTACCGGGAATGGAGCAAAAAAAGCCATTGGCGAGAATCAAGTTTTGGAAATGAGAAGTCTAGTTGGAGTTCGGATCATCAATCTTCCTAAAATTCAAGTTGGAATTAAGGAGGAGAATGTTGGATAATTTCAAAGACAAAAAGGAAATAACTATCTCAAGATAAGTATATATCTTAGAGATAGAGAAAATGAAATACAAACAAAAGTCTAAAAATTCAGATAAGTTTTGTATTTAATAAGTNAAAAAAAAAAAAAAAAAAGTCTGTTTAGGAAGTTGCTTAGACCTATATAAAAAGTTTTTTGTGGAGAGTTGTTCCACGAGACTTAAAAAAAAGATTTAGTTTTTTTGAAAGAGTTTCCAAATCAATAAAGAAAAATTGTTCCTTAAAGCGTTTGAGTTCTTGGATTTTCATCCTCAAGGATACAAAAAAAGAGAAAGTGGCTTGGCCATTAGAAGACGTGACAGTTTGATTGTTAAAATTCTAAGATTAAGAGGTGCGAGAACTCACCTCTACACTGATTAAAACACCGGAGAGAGAAGTGGAGTTCTTTGCCAAGTTTAGGAATTCGGAGAGTGAAATAATCCTCCCAGAATTTTTCTCATTGGGATTCCTGAACAGATTGCGTTCTTTGTAGGGGTTTGAAATAGCAGCTACACAAAAATAGTTATGTAATCTCAAAACTAGCCACATCGTATCAAAGACAGTGTGCAGGACAAACTAACATTTGTCTGAAGCAAGTGGAAAGTTTGAAGGGAAACTTACGAGTCAAGCTCTGGATCTCATGCCAGGTGAGAGTGAAAGTGTATATTCTAGCATCTGAGTCAATCTCAGGAATAGTAGTTAAACGGTTACTAAGAGGAGTTTGGAGGACCGTTGTGGTTTCTGAGAGATCTATCGAACTTGAGCAAAAGGGTGTACCGTCGCTGGACAGTTGGACCGAGCAATCGATAACATCAGCTCCATCTTTGATTGCCTTCTCATATGCCACGTCTGTACATCCAGGATAGTCCCCACTCGCACCATCTTTCGATATAACAAGAAAATCCACTGAAACATGAACCATTTGTTAGATAGTAAAGACAACTAGTGAGATAAGAAATTATGCCAAGTAATACATTGAAGTCAAAACATTACCTTGTTTTGTAGCGTTTCTGGCAATGTGAGAGAAGCAGTCTGAGG
>OVBB01002110.1:0-12217 GCA_900406415.1 Isatis lusitanica | reverse complement strand
ACCATTGCTTACAACCATTTTGGAGAAGGATTGGTTCAGAGAATGCCAAGGCAAGTAGTAATATATATTACTTAGACTTAAGTTTCCGTTTGTTCTTGCTGACACTAGAATCTGGTTGTGCAAATTGCAGGTGCAGACATGGTTATTTCCATGTGGTTAACAACGACTACACACACTGGGAGATGTACGCAATTGGTGGGAGTGCAGAGCCAACCATCAACAGTCAAGGAAACAGATATGCTGCTCCTATGGACCGTTTCGCCAAGGAGGTTCAATTTCTCAAACCTTCGTCGTACTGAAACAGAGTTGTAGTGTTATGTATAGTTCTCAGATTAAAAATGTGGATCAACAGGTGACCAAAAGGGTAGAGACGGATGCAAATGAGTGGCAGAAGTGGAACTGGAGGTCAGAAGGAGATCTTCTATTGAATGGAGCATTCTTCAGGGCATCAGGAGCAGGAGCTTCAGCTAGCTATGGACGAGCCTCGAGCTTAGCAGCTAAACCATCATCAATGGTCCACACTATAACCTCTACTGCAGGAGCACTAGGTTGCCGCAAAGGCAGACCTTGCTAGTTCTCTCCACACACCACCATAGTAACTAACCCTAAAACCCTTTCCCATATCATTGGAAAGTGGAATATATAGTACTCTTCCGTTTTTCTCGTTTGCGTCATTGTTCGTCATATCCCACTTTGTTTTCTTCCCGGTGGTAGGAATTGGTCAACCTCGGCTTGCTTTTTCTTCTTCTTCTTCTTCGAAAAGGTGGGAATACAAAGAGGAGCAAGCGCAGAAGCGTTGTTCAAAAAGGTTTCCCTTCTTTTTTTAGGTCTACAAATTTCTTATGGTTTTAGTTTTGGAGTTGTTAAGGTCCTTTGGTTTTAATGGATCTCACTCCCTTGCTTTCTAGAGTCTTTTTGGGTTTCTTTTTCAAGTTAGTGATCATGGTAAAGCAAAAATTGTAACAAGATGATTGAAAAGCTTTTCTTGGTTTAATTGCAATTTCGGTTTGTCTTTTTATATTTGGTTGTTGGCTTGTGCTGCTCTGCATGAGTATTTTCATTAAAGCATGATTTTAATGCAACTACCCTTAAAGCAAACCGATATAGTAATGGATCCAGAAAGAGTTGAGAGTGAGTAGATCAATAAGGAGCTGGACGAAAATGTGATGTGTTGCCAAACCCGTAAACAGTTGTATCAGATCTTTGTTCTGCTTTTAGAGTTTGAGGATTGTATTGCTCCTGTTTCTTTCTCTGCACGTTACAAGTTGGAACTTTTCTTTTGCCCTTTTTGGGATCCATTTCGTAACCTTTTCCATGAGATTGTAGAGGAGCTTTACCAACTGGTTCTTCTCTCATAAATTCAATGTGTGATCAAAAACGGCAATTCATGTGTAATATTATGTCATCCCCTTTACTTTGCCATTTCTTTCGGATGGGTATCAAATTCACACAAGTCTCACCGTCAAGAGTGTTTAATGAACAACAAAACGATGCCTTACAATCCATGGTTTCTACTCTTAGAAAGAAAAAAGAAAAGAAAAACAATATTATCCCCAAAGGACCTTAGAGACGATGGAATAAGAATCTTCAAAAGCTGGATAATATGATGATTGGTCTCTCTTTAAATGGTATCATCATCTGTTGTCTGGAACACATAGCCAGCCTCCTTGAAGTGAGATTTCAGCATTGCTAAAGACTTGTACCTATGTGATATCTTGTTCTTTTCTTCCTTGGCCATTTCTGCATATCTACAACCAAAAACAAGAGAAACCACCAAGCTTACTCAGTTTTGTCATGATATAATATAAATTGAGCTTGAATAGTGTTTTCTGGGAGATGACAAAGACAGGCGTACGTTTGATCATATCCATCAGGTTGAAACACTGGATCCCACCCAAAATCAGTTGGTCCTCTTGCTGGAACTATCTTACCCTAACACAACAATCACAGAGAAAAACTAATCAAACTTCGATGATTAACAAAAACAGAAAGCAAAAGAAAAAAGAAACTAAAATGACTAGCAGATGGAGCAATAGAGTTTGATGAAAGAGTGGTGACAATGTTGAACATACCGGAGTTTTCCCCAAGAATGTGAGAGGTTCAGCACCTGGACCGTGCGAGAAAGAGAATGCGCACAATGCATAAGCCGACTTATCTTCATAGGCCATCAGTAAGTTGTTCAGACCTGGACATGAGTGAGACCAAGATTTGGTGCTATCAGTATAAATGAAACAAAGGCTAAGTGAAAAAGGAAAGGGAAACAATTGACTATCACAACCTTCATGACCAAGCTTTTCAAGAAACCACTTTCTGCAGAAACACAGGATAGAATATCAAAAGTGGTACAAAGAAGAATCCTACATAATGCCAGTAGTTGATGACATCGGTAGGCAATAGAAAGCAAAAAGAATAGAGCTTTTTCTTTCTATAATTGATTCCAGCAATGAATTAAGACATCCAGGATCAGAACATTCAATAAGATAACTCTATTTGACTACTCACTCACACCACTTAGCAGCCACCTAAAAGAGCTAAGACAAGGACTTAGCACGACAAAGTAAAACTGGGGACACTCTGACCAAACATAAAAGGTTTTACAAGCACAAGAAAGGAGAGAAGGAAGCAACAAAAGTTACATGTATGGCCCTGCAAAATCCCACAAAACAAATCAGTCAGTGTGCGACCATTTGCTCTACGTAGTCAAATAGAAAATGGAAAACAAAACTTACCAGGAAGACCCTTCAGAGCATTGAAACAGAGACATGTATCTTCCACTAGCACCGGCCCATTCACCTTCTCATTCACAACCAAACACGCTTTGGATCAGATATTCAGCACAAGGAAGAATAAATACAATGTTCTACAATGATGATTCTTTTGAGTAGTATAATTGAGTATTCCAACCAAAAGTAGAAAAGGGTAAAAAAGACTAAGCTTTTTTGTGCACCTGAAGAGCAGCCAAACGAGCTTTCTCTTTGGAGATATCCTCAGGCTCACCTTGCAGCTCAGGCACTGTAACTCAAGAAAATAAAATAATAATAATAAGAATGAGAGAGCCTAATGAAGAACATGAATCGAAAAGGTGTTAGTAAGTGGTACGAACGGTCGAGCTTGAGAGACTTGAAAGGAATGGAATTTCCGATGATAGCTTTGACCTCTTCGAGCTTCTTGGCATTTCCCGTCACAAACGTCACCGGACGTGGCAAAACCACCGCTGCTTTCGCCGCCGCCGCCGCCGCCATTTTCCCTTTGCTTTTGTCTCGGTTTCACACTTGCAGTCTGCAGCATCTAATTATTTCTTTGACAAACAAATGGGCCGAGTTCGCATATATCTAGGCCCATTAAGTGTTGTTCGTCTTACGATTAAACCATCATTGGTTTAAGTAAACCGACTTTTGATTCAATTAGGCATGTCAATTAATGCAATTTTGGCTATAGTTTTTGTTTTTTCTTTGGCTTTACAAAAAGAAAACGACGCATGGAGAGCGTGACCCAGCTGTACCGGGACGCATTTTGGTTTTGATTAGCCTCTCCGAGCCAAAGAGAGAGACTCATAACATTTTCCCAAAATCAGAAGAAAAATAATGGCGAAGAAAGTTATCCCCGAGTGGCTCAACAGTTCCCTCTGGTCCACCACCTCCTCTCCTTCTCCCACCGTCGACGATCGCCCTCTCCGACATCCTCCCGCCACCGCCACCGTCGCTCCCTCTCCTCCGATCGTCGAGCGTCCGCCTCTCTCTCCATCTCCCTCCGCGATTTCCCCCGCACCAGCTCCGCCTCTTCCCGTTCGTCCCGATTCGCAGAATGCGAGTGGTAATGATGGAGGCGGAACCGAAACTCCCGCAGCTGAGGATCTTTCTCGAAAGACGCAGGTCGTCGCTGAGGTTAGTACGAACTCAATCCTTTTGTGTGTGCATTTTCGATTGGTTTGTTCACTTCGTCTTGATGTTTATCAGTTATCTAAGAAGGTGATAGACTTGAAGGAATTGAGGAAAATTGCTTCTCAAGGTCTACCTGATGATGCTGGAATCCGCTCCGTCGTCTGGAAGGTAACGCATTCGCTCCTTTCTTCTTCTTCGTTACTATGCCTTTTAGCTGTTCAATCATTACTTCACTTGCTGAGTTTTCTTTGAATTGGCTTCTGGTTTTGAAATGTTATTGCTTTTTAGAAGGAATTGATTTTCAGCTTACTGTTTCTGTCAGCTTTAGCTTCATATTGTTTTATCTTATTTGTGACAGCTTTTATTGGGTTATCTGTCACCTGATCGCTCACTGTGGTCTTCTGAGTTATCTAAGAAAAGGTCGCAGTACAAGCAGTTCAAAGAGGAGCTTCTGATGAATCCTGTAAGTCCGTTTTGGTTATTTGATGCTCCAACATTCTAGTGATTGGTTTGGTTCTCTTTTGATTAGAGTCGAATAGGCACAGTCTTGTTTTTGTTAACCAGGGTGAAACGAGTACTGAAGTAGACATAGTGGGATAATGGTTGTCACTAGCTAAGGACGTGATTATGAACATGCACTGTCAGTTGAAGATGATGATTGTCATTAGGGGATAATGTTAACCAAGTAGAACTCAGTGATTATTCAAGCTTGTATGTGCTAGTATAATATGATGACAGCTAAATAGATGTAATGCGTTTGACTAAGCAGACTGATCTAGGGCCATTGATACTTCCTAGAGGTACAATGAGAAGATATAGTATAGTAGTTAAGTCGGTCATTCTTATGTTACCTGGTTGATAACTTTTCCTCTCTTTTTTTCATGTTTCTTTCTTGTTTTCAATTTAAGATTACCCCGGTTTCTATATATTTTTGTGGCTAGTTAGTCAGAAGTAACGAGGAAAATGGAGAAATCAAAGGGTGGTGATAACAATGATCCAAAATCCGAAGGCCCTGGTGTCCTTTCAAGGTCAGAGATAACTCATGAGGATCATCCCTTAAGTCTGGGAACAACTAGCTTATGGAATAATTTTTTCAAGGTATTTAGATCTTCAGCTTGAGATGTCTTCAAATAGTATCAATTTTCTAACGAACATTGACAAGTTAGTTGTTATTATCATTTAATCAACTGTACATTTTGCCAAATTTTAGAAGATTATAGATGAGGTAGCTTAGTTATGAGATTCTCAGATATTGGTTTCTAATTGCTCACTTATGCAATGCTAATAAATTGATTTATATTCATTAATCATGATTTGCTACTTCCCAGTTGGTTGTAAAAGTTTGACTCATTAGTGATGCACACGGTCGCTATGAAAATATCCTTTTCTCTTCCTGGTTAACTACAGTTATTCCGTTGTTGCATATAAAGCTGCAAAATGATCTTCCTAATTTCTGGTACTTTTCAGGACACAGAAGTCTTAGAACAAATTGACCGTGATGTGATGCGTACTCATCCAGACATGCACTTTTTCTCTGGGGATTCAGTGGTTGCAAAATCTAATCAGGTCGGGTTTTGGTTTTGCAAAATCAAAGCGTTGGGGATGGTTAAAACATTTGCATATTGATAGTTTTCTTGGTGGTTTTATGCATGTCTTGCATCTTCAGGATGCTTTGAAGAACGTGTTGACTATTTTTGCAAAGTTGAATCCTGGCATCAGATATGTACAAGGGATGAATGAGATATTGGCACCTATTTTCTACATCTTTAAAAATGACCCAGATAAAGGAAATGCAGTGAGTTCTTGTCCTTTCTAATATAACATTTTTTTTTTTGGTACTTACATTTTTGGGTACAACACCACTAGTTCTCCTTATTTTCTTAACGCTGGCATTTTAAGTTATGCAGGCGTATGCTGAATCAGATGCATTTTTCTGTTTTGTTGAATTGATGAGTGGGTTCCGAGATAATTTCTGTCAACAACTTGATAACAGTGTCGTGGGTATACGTTACACTATAACAAGACTGTCCATGCTCTTAAAGCATCATGATGAAGAACTTTGGCGTCATCTAGAAGTCACAACTAAAGTAAGATATCATACAGAACCTTGGCTATGATGAGACGCCTTGCTATATTCACTAATTATGTCTCTGAATAGAAGATTTTGCTGGACGTATTGTTGCGCGTTCAGAGTTATGTGCTGAAACTTTCAATTCTTAATCTACCCTAACTACTAGATTAATGACAACCAAAATGTGTACCATTTCTTTCAAAACCTTAGTTTTTTTAGCTTCGGTATTTCTGTTATAGTTTCTACAGCGTTGTGACATTTGAGACATATGGGTCAATTTTCAGATAAACCCGCAATTCTATGCGTTCAGATGGATCACACTCCTATTAACTCAAGAATTCAACTTCGTGGAAAGCCTTCACATCTGGGACACGCTTTTAAGCGACCCCGAAGGTCCCCAGGTTAGTATTCAGTTTTATTACTATTCAGCTTCCGATGTGAATCTCAAATGTTTGCATTCTCGTGAGTCATTTAAGATTTTAAAACCTCTCTGTGCACCTGGGTTTAGGACATTAAAACGTATGCATGTATGCGTTATAGTCCTAGAGATTGGTTTCTGTTTGCATCTAATTGTAAAACTGGCACTTCGTTGTTTTGTAAGATAACAAAAATAAGAATCCAACAAGGGAATATGGAAATTTTGAATTGCAGGAGACGCTATTACGGATATGTTGTGCAATGTTGATTTTAGTTCGAAGGCGTCTGCTTGCTGGTGATTTCACGTCGAATCTCAAACTTCTCCAAAACTATCCTCCCACGAACATCAGTCATATGCTCTATGTCGCAGACAAATTACGCTCTAAATAAAAATCTTCAGGTTTTAACAATAATTCAGTCCCTTCTCCTTTCTTCTTGTTTTGAAAATTATATAAACTCTTGCAACTTTCTTGTCATGTACATTATTGTGTAAGTTAATTTTTAGCTGCCTGAGAAAAATCTCAGATCAAAACCTTGCTTCAGTGTTAAGACTAATGTTGTGTAACAGAGATATAAATAGAGAGTTTTGGATCTGTCTTTTCTTGTATTTTGCTTTGATCAATTCACGCAAGTTTCTTGGTTTGATTTGGTAATCGTGAATAAATAAATAGAATTGAAGAAGTTATTGATGACAAATATTTTGTACAAAGTCAAAATTGTTTTTAGTTTTTGTCCAATAAAGGAGGATTTGCTTGCAAGGAGCAAAACTCTGTAGCGAAACTAAAAAGCAAAATTGGAACCAGAAGTTATGAGTTGTGGAACAATTTCACTAATCTTGTTGATTATTATGGTCCTCCTTTATCCTTACTCTTACCTGTTCCTTCTCTTTGCGTCTTTTCTGTTTTGCTTTGTTCTTGCTGCTTGCTATTTTATTCTTGGAGAATTCTAAAACTTTTGCCGAAGATTCAAGAAAATGGATCGGTACGTTGGAGTATTGTAATAGCTATAGCTTGATTCGGTACTTGTTCAATGGTTGATTCCTTGCTCGCAGAGTAAAATTAGATTTGGAGGTTGGCAATTTCTTTTATCAATGTAACCTCTCTTTGCTTGTATCTGAACTCTTTTTTTTTCTTTTTAATATTAAATTTCGTTTTGGAATGGTCTAACACAACATAAGATAATTAATGTCAACTCGAAATCGTGTGCCTTTTTATCTATGACATAATCTATGTTACGTACAATACAATACAACATAAAAATACTTTGTATGGTTTTCTCATGTTACATGCATGCTCCAACAATAATGTATACGGAAATGTGTTTTTACAAATTAATGAAAAATGCGAAGGTTTGTATCCGGAGACTATACTGAAGCAAAGAGGCGACCGGAAAAAGTGGGACTAACCTTTTGCTGTGACCGGAATCAACATCTCCTTCATGCTGATCCAAATGCTCGATTTACAAAATACTCGTACGTTTCTCATGCCAATTACCACTTTATTTAATTACTCCCATTACCATTTTATTCCCATCTTTGTTCATGTCTATATATATATATTAATATATACATGCATGAGTTTGATAAATTGATTGATGATTTTCATATTTACAACTATAAGACGTCAGATAACAAGTGGGATATTTTCTATGACAATTTCGATTGAAAAGCTTTTAAATTATTGTTTTGTTATTATGCAGCAAAGCCGATTCAAGATCGAAATCAGCTAGTGAGAGCTTTCTTTGGACGATATTCATCAGATTCAAAATCTGCCTACTTATGATCTCTTTGTCCAATAGATTTTTTATTTTATTTTATTTTCTTTGATTTACATTGTTTTTTTGTGTGGGTACAATAAGGAGGTGTATTCAATCAAAGATTTGACGTGATTTGTTTTAAAATGATAAATCTGCTGTTTTTCAAACATGAATTTTTAAAACCATTTTAAAATGCATTATTATTGAACTTGTGATTTTAAAATGTACTTTCAAATCCAATATTATTAATAATATTTTAAGTAATAAATATTATGAGAGTTTTTTGGGATTTGAAAGTGTTTTGGTGGAATTTCTTAATTAATATATAAAATCCAAATTCTATGGTTTTAGATAGGCTTATGAAAGTTTTTAATTAAAATCATTACAACTTCTCTAGTTCACCCAAAATCATCTCAAAACTCATTAAAAATCAACTTATCTCAAATATTTTCAAGTACAAAATTGAATACAACTTCCTAACTGAATTTATGAACGTTGAAAATGAAGCAAATAAAAAGGTAGAAAATGAATAATCATGTTCAGTTAGGAATTCATAGTGATCCTGACCACTTTTCGTCACCATCATGGCGAACCACCGTTCTCAGCCAGTTACCTCCTTCGCTCAGAGTAAGTCGAGTAGTCTCTGAAATCTGTCGAGGTGGAAAAAACTTTTTTTTTAGTGTGATCATGATTTTTCTCTCGAGATTTGGGGTTTTCTCTGCCATTTTTTTTTTTATTATGTGGAGGAAGAATATGAACCAAATGATAAGTGATGTGTGTGATATAAAGACATAGCGACATCTTCTTACTTATTTTGCCAATTATCAAAAGTCATTTCTATCCTTAGTCCATTATCATTTAAAAGTTACGACATTGACAAATATATTCACCAATTTTACTATTTTCCAACAAACCATGTATAACCCTTACGGATGATTTGGCCCAAAGTTCATAATGGTAAGAAAAAAGTACTCCGTATTCATGCACATATCAAAGGGTAAATTATATAGAGTCAAAATCACAGACCACAACGAATGATTACGAGACACATCAAATGGATTGAACCCATCTGTACATAATCCAAGATAAACATTACGACTTTCTTGGGAAAACTAGGGATGTTGATCTTGAAAATATTTCCACTCCACTGCATCAGACGGATGACACATTTCTCCCTCCTTTTGTTGGTGCTCGGCATGCCATCTCATTGTTGTTGCAGTCTTCTCACTGTGATACATTCTCTTTAATTAATCTGTCATAAATAGGCATATACCACATACGACTATATTGTACATTGGTCATACGGCGTTGTTCGTTAGGCCTCCATCTTGGTGCATCACAAAACCGATACTTATTAACCTTTCATCATCTTTCCAAAATATCATGCAATTTTTATGCAAACATCAATTGCATGAAATGGGAAGCCTAAATTGTGCATCAGTTTTTCTGCTTCATAATTTGAGTCGGCTGTCTGGTTTCCTTCAGGTGAATACTCTGTAAAAAGTTCGCATATCGAATCCACTAACTTTTCACTCATATTATGATCTGCCTTTTTTGCATGACCCGAGCAGCTAAGGATAACTGCGAGTGACCTTCACAACAACCATCATATAATGGATTTTTCGCTCCTTCTAACAAGTCATAAGAAAATGTTGAATGATTGTGGACAGTTTCTTCTACATTCTGATAACTACCATGTTCTTCTACATTCTGATAACTACTATTCTGATGATAGTTAACAAAATTAACGTTATCACGAAATGCATCATTCACCATATCCACATATCAATCTTCTACTACATTACCCACTTCTTCACTACCACTTATCCATGTCGTATCAACAAAATTCGTTCCTAAACCCATATCGAGTTCTTCTCCATGTTTATACTAAACATAATAATCTGGCATGAATCCATTCTTATACAAATGCTTCCAAATTCTATTCTCCAACATAAATTTGTCGTTTTTGCAAAAAACTACAAGGATAATAAAACTTACCATGATTGCTCTGCGCAAGAGGCTGACTATTTGCAAATATCATGAATTAATGATCCACCCCCGCTATAAACTCGGCCGAGAAATTTCCAGTCGCTTCATTGAACCTCTTATACATCCACTCCCGACCATTAGTATAATTGTAACTTCCTGACATTTTTTTTTTACTGAATGAAACTTATTTTTGCTTCAAATTTTTCTTTTGTTACGAGAGAGAGAGGAAAGATTGATTGAGGTGTGTGAGGAAGGAAAGTGTAATGTGTGGTTATATAGACATCTCTTGCGACTGATTTGCGACTACCTTGCTACTATCTTACAACTACTTTGCGATTACGAGATCAGTCACACAAAACAGATGCACCCAATCCAAAACGAGGAGCACATGTCTTTGTACCAGCTTTTTACGACTACAAAGCGACTATTTAGCAACCTGCCGAAACCAGTCACTAATTGTTCGCTAGTTTTGCAATTGCACTTACGTAACTCTTTTTTAGTCAATACGTAATCGCTATTTTGCAACCAATTAGCGACTACAGAATTTAGTCGCAACTAGGCGATTACTTAGCGACTATCTTTATTTAGTCGCATTATAGTAGCTAACTGGTTGGTAGTTAGTCGCTAAATTTAGCGACTGCTTTTTTAGTCGCAACTTGGAGTCGCTAAATGACTGTCCTAAATTTTAACTCGGTTTCTTATACATTCTGGTAGCATATTTAGTCCAGAACTTGCTACAGCTTCAAGTCTTGGATCATGCAGTCGCGTTTATTCTTGTTTTTGATTCTATCTTATGATGACACCCGTGGGGTGTGTCATATAATCTCATCCCTTGGTTTTTTGATGATGTCTCTACTGTATTTCATTCCTATTATTTCTTGTTTTTTTTGTGATGTTTCTACTGTGTTTCATTCTTTTTTTTTTGTGCAGATTTTTTGACTATGCTATTTTTCTTGTCATCACACATTTCTTTGGTCTTAGTTTCTGAGGACAATTCTGATTCTTCCTTTTTGTTGATAAGGATGATGATTATGATAATGACGATGAAGATCATGATCATGATGATGATAGTTATTCGTCGACTTATTGAAGTCAAGCCATTGCAGACAACGATGTACATATAGAAAATTGGTTGATTAAGGGTCCATTAATGCTTCTACATCAGGAGGTTTTGAGTTTAAATCCTTGAAAAGGTAGGAGGCAATTTCTGCAGATTAATGGAGGCAAGCTTATAAGGAGATTTTCAGCGTGGTGCAAGCGGCGGAGCCGTTCATCGTAATTGTGGATCCTAGTGGAATGAGTAAATTTGTCCGTTGTTTAATTATTTTTGTAATAGTTCTCATAATTTGTATCAGCGTTAAAAAAAAGCTCGTATACTAAATATTTGTTTAAAATTATTTAAATTTAAGTTTTCTTTCTAACCTGAGAATATATATACAGATTTATTTTCCTTTTTATTTTGGACATTTTAATATGTAATTTTCTATAATTGTAAATGATAATATAACATATCGAAATTATCTTTCCATTTTAATATATATTTTTTTTTCTATCAAATTTATGATTAGTTTAATTATCAATTGTAAAAAACATTATTATATTAATTTCCTTTCTATTTTGGCAAAAAAAATATTTAACATTTAATCACATGCCAAATTCACTTGTATGATTATTCTTATATGAGTTACTGCTGCTATTTTCTTCTTTTTCTTAACTAACTATAAAAAAGTAAAAAGAGAGAAAATCTTGAACCGATCTCCAAAACCACGGTGATAACGCGGACGCTGTTTTCGACAACCCTAACCCTAAACCGCCGAGGCAAACAGAGAGTTCGACTCACTCTCGTCTCCTATATAAGTACACAAAAAGCAGAAATTGTTAAACCCTTTCCTCTTACTAAGACCTTTTTCTTTTTCAAACGTTTTTTTTGTCGCTGTTCTCTCGCCGACGAATGCAAGGGAATCGCGACGGCTCGTGGCCTCTAGGCGCCTCCGGTAACGGTGGAAGCGGCAGAGGCAACGGCAACGGTAACGGCGTTCCCGGTGGATACGCGGCGAATCCTTTGTTATCCAATTTCAATATCCAACAGCAACCAATTAGATAC
>OVBB01002108.1:0-12223 GCA_900406415.1 Isatis lusitanica | reverse complement strand
ATTTATCCATTTATTGATTATATTTTCTTTTTTAGTTGAAAGACTAAATTCATTTTCTTCTTTAATAAGATATTAATAAGTTTATTTTCTTAAGTTATCTTTAACATATTTTATAATCATGTAAACTATGAAAGAGCTAAATTCTTTATACACACATCATAAATATTTGCTAGCTTTTTTAAAAAGTGATAATCTTTTTCTTAATCTTTATTTTTATCGATTATATTTCCTTTATTGGGTGAAAATTTTTTGAAAATTTTTTGAAAATTTTATCGATTATATACACATCATAAATTTTTGTGAAAATTTTTTGCTTCTTTTTTCCTTTTGCAATTGTTAGTTTAAAATGTAATTATAACATTTATTCTCTATTTTACACATGTCAAAATCTTAGAATAAAAAGATGTTATGGCACAATCTTGTTAATTAGCAATTTTGAAACCTTACTTTATATAATAAGATGTATATATATATATATATATATATTCACTTTTACCACGAAAAGTTTCTTTCACGATTAGCCAAGAAATAAAGTTTCAATCACAATTTGCCACGAAAAAAGAGTTTCTTTCACAATTTAGCCAAGAAAAAAGTTTCTTTCACAATAAGCCACTTACAAAAACCCTTTCGCCGGCGCCAGCAAAAGAAAATAAAAGTAAACAGAAGAGTTTCCAGAAACTTACGAGAGAGAAAGAAGAGAGATGTCGAAGACACTGGTCCAGCCCGTAGGTCAGAAGAGGTTGACGAACGTCGCAGTCGTTCGCCTGAAAAAGCAAGGGAACCGCTTCGAGATCGCTTGCTACAAGAACAAGGTCCTTTCATGGCGTTCCGGCGTGTGAGTTTCCAACCTTCACTCCTTCCCACTTATAATCGCTTCATCGTTCTTCGTTTCCGTTTCCGTTTCCGTTTCTTATCAATCGTTCTTTACTCGTATCCGCTTGGTTTTCCCCCCAATTTGGCGATTCGATTCTGATGAAAAAGGCCTTAAGCCCTATTCGATTGTTTATCAAATGTATCGTATGATGAAATTTGTGTGAAGACGATGTTCAAATTGGTCATTCGTTTGCTTAATCTTAAGCCAACCGAATATTAGCGGTTAGATTATTGGTCTTTGATGTGTTCATGATTCGAGTATTTGTTTATTTAGCTTTGATGAAGATATTTGAGTAAGTTATTTGATGGAATGTAGAAGAAATCTAATAAGATGTTCAAATTAGTCATTTCTTTGCTTAGATTTTCGGTTTTAGGTTTTCAAGATTCTTATTTGATTATTATTATTGCAGGGAGAAGGATATAGATGAAGTGTTGCAGTCACATACTGTTTATTCAAATGTATCAAAAGGAGTTCTTGCGAAATCAAAGGACTTGATAAAGACCTTTGGATCAGATGATCATACGAAGATATGCTTGGAGGTCTTTGTTCTTCATCAAACGTGTTTTTTTTTTTTAGATTTTGATGTTTCTGACTCCTCAAAACTTGTTGTTTAATGTTCAGATTCTGGACAAAGGTGAGCTTCAAGTTGCTGGAAAAGAGAGAGAATCTCAGTTTTCAAACCAGTTTCGGGATATTGCTACGATTGTAATGCAGAAAACCATTAACCCTGAGACCCAACGGCCTTATACTATTAGCATGGTTGAGAGACTAATGCATGAAATCCATTTTGCTGTTGATCCTCATAGCAATTCCAAGAAGCAGGTGAGTTGTGTATGTTTGAATGTTGAAGATTAGTGACTTGTAAGCTTCATTTGAATTGTTAAACTGTGCAGGCTCTTGATGTCATCCGTGAGCTGCAGAAGCACTTCCCTATAAAGCGCTCTCCAATGAGACTGCGTCTCACTGTTCCTGTTTCAAACTTCGCCTCGCTCCTGGAGAAGCTAAAAGAATGGGACGCTTCTGTTGTCTCCAAAGACGAATCTGGAACGCAGATGTCCACTGTAATGATTCTATAGCTTTTAAGCATTTTAACTTATTTTTTCTCTAATCGTCGCTTATGGTGGTGATCAATTCTTGTGGAGGTTTGCGAGATGGAACCGGGACTATTCCGAGAATGTGACTCCCTTGTGAGGAATATGCAGGGGAGATTAGAGATACTCGCTGTATCAGTTCATGCGGAAGGTGACACAAGTATGGATCATTACGACGAGCATGATGATATGGCGTTGCAGACCAACAAGCCATTGTTACCTCTCGAGGCCGAGACCGACCCTGTCGTTGATCTTAGCAAGAAAATGGAGAAGCAAGAGATCGGTACAGGGAACAAAACGAAGCAAGAAGAAGAAGGAGAAGTGAAAGGAACCAGGTGCAGCACTTGCAACACGTTCGTTGGGGAGGCTAAGCAATACAGAGAGCATTGTAAGAGCGATTGGCACAAACACAACTTGAAGCGTAAGACTCGTAAGCTCCCTCCTATTACTGCTGAAGAGTGCTTGGCTGAGATTGATATGGACGACTCTAGAGCCGATTTGAAAGACTACTCTTTCTGAAATTTTACTGATTTTCGCCATTTAGTGCTTTCTTTGCTGTCAGTTTGATTGTTAATGCTGAAATCTTGTAGTCATATGTGAGTATGAATACGCAAACTTGTGGAGCCCATCGTTTGGTTTTTCCCATATTCTCAGGAAAGAATTTTGATTACTGTTGTTGCAGTTACTGAGTGGGCGTTTATGTATTCGGTTTGGTTCTTTCGGTTTTCGGATATTTTAGGTACAGAGATATAGAATCGTTTGGTATTTATAAAATTCAGTTTGGTTTTGGTTTGATTCTTTTGGTTTTTGGTTAGGCTTTAGTTTGGTTTTCTTGGTTTTTGGTTTGGTTTAGATAGTAAAATTAGGAATTGGCTAATACCAACAAAAATTGAATCCGGTTTTGTTTCGGTTCAGTTTTTCAAATAATTTTTGGATAATTTAGCAAAAATATATGGATCAATTGCTTAAGTGCCACTTCTTAAGAAAAACTAATCACGACAGTCGTCATTATATTTTTTATTTTCTTTAACATTTTTCTTTAAATAATATTTGATTGAAAAGATTAAAAACCCATATCAAAAACTGATATTTACAAATCAACCTGAACCCTAATTTAAGAGAGACTCCTACGTTTTATTTGATTCAGCTGCACAAAAAAAAAAATAGTTTCCTCTCATTTTGTTCTTCTTTCGCAGATCTGGATCTTGAAACCAGTTTTTCGTCATCTTCTTCATCATGAATTCGCCTTCAAATCCGTAGATGTTACTGCCGATCGATAATCTTCTTCTTCTTTGCTTTCCTCTTCGGTTGCTTTTCTTCTATCAGATTTGACAACCACACAAACTTTTCAATTTACAGATCTCTTTTTCGATTTTATAATGATGGTTTTGGGTAAGATTCTGTTTCAGTTTAACTATATAAACAATTGATTGGAGTTTGATTGTTCTTAATTTATTTTGGGTTTGTTTGATATGATTTCGATTAATTACATTAATATGTTGTATTCTTAGTTTAGATTTGTCATTGATATGTTTTAGCTATAGCTAGTACTAAAGTTTGTGGTCAAATTGACAGAACAATATCAAATTATTAGAACAATTACGATAACTTGTACCAAGTAATCAGAATAATTGGTACAACTGATATTAAATTATCAGAACAACTGGGACAACGGAAGTAGGATAACTGGAACAACCGGTAATATTAAATTATCAGAACAATTGGGACAATTGAAGTAGAACAATTGGATTAGAACAACTTGGAACAATTGATGTTATATTATTAGAATAACTAGAACAACTACTCGGACAATTGATTGTGATTTAAAAAAAAAAGTTAAATATATTAATAATTTTTTCATTAAGGGTAAAACGGGAAATTCATAAATATAGTGGCACACAGATTATTGAGTGGCACACAGATCATTGTTTTCTCCATAAGTGGCAGTTAAGCCGCGTGGATTAATTGCTTAAGTGCCACTTCTTGAGAAAAACTAATCACGACAGCCATCACTATATTTTTTATTTTCTTTAACATTTTTCTTTAAATAATATTTGATTGAGTAACATGAGTAATTTCCCTTTGGCATTTCACGACAGCCATCACTATATATCCGGTAACATGAGTAATTTCGGATATTTCAGATCAAAATACGTGGGAAATTTTTGTTACTTTACTTTATCTTTTTTTTTTTTATAAGAGAAATGCTCTCAAATAGCATATTTTCATATTTTTGTGACAAAGTACCACACCAATGTAAAAATGACAAAATAACATTTATTTAATGGTGTAAAGATAATTAAACTAATAAATTAGGTTCAAAAGTCATTAATTAAGGTTTAGATTTTGAGTTTTAAGGTTTAGGTTTAAGGGATTGGGAAAAAACATATGAAAATAAATGTATAATAGTCTTTCCTTCTTTTCAAGAAATGTCATTTTTGTCATTTTCATCATTTTATGCTATTTTGGTCACAAAAACATGAAAATGTATCATTTTTTAGAATTGCCCTTTTTATAATTCAGATTTTTGGCAAAAAAGAGATCGGAAAGAAAAACAGGGAAAAATGCATGGCAATTCCAAAGGCGATTGTACAGTTATTTGCCTCATGTCTATTGTCCTCAATTTTGGGGGCAGTTTTTGATATGATTACGAAAAGTAGCAAAGATATACATTCAGTGTTCGAATCATATTTTCTCAACCACAAAGATTCTACGCGTGAAATCACTTGGAAACTGTTTTCAGCTCAATTACAAAGCTCCTCGAAGAAGAATCAGATCAAACCGAGTTCATATGAAGGAGTTATGCCATTTACAAGTTGGGTGTTTTCCAACTTACACGAATTCAGACTTCCGAGCATTCAATGAAGGATTCTGACCAGACCATATGGAATTAGGCCACAAACCCCCACTTAAGCCTTCAGGTGTACTATATGCATCTGATCATATCCGAGTTAAGCACCAACATCTCGAACATAATTATCACTATGTTTTCTTTCCACCAGAAACAACAAGTGTCGAGAGTAAAAACGTTGCATCTCCTTAAGACGTTGAACTGTAAGTCGTTGTCCCAAGCCTCGACAGTTCCACACCTGAACTCCCATGGGACTGGTGGTGGTTCCGGGCTCACCGCGCCTCTGTCATGTGGTGGAGAGACATCCTCTCCGTTGGGGTAGTCGGAAGCAATTTTCAGCAAAGCATTACTTAAGTCCTGAGAAGAACAAATCACAAACTTATCAACCTCAATCTCATTTGTCTTATGTTTTTTGGGAAGTTGACCAGTAGGAGGAAGGACGAGAGAGATGTCAAGAGAGGGAGCCTCCTCATCAGAACAGGTAGTTGTAGCATCTAAGGAAAGAGTGGTTGAGGACAATGCTCTGAACATCGGATTGGTGAGATTACTACCATATTGGCCGAAAGGGATGTCAGAATGCCAATGAACTGTACTCGCCAATGATGTTGATGCCAAATCATGAGAGGAAAATCCAGAAGGAAGCATTGCATAAGTGAACATGTCCCCCATGAATTTACGTTTACCCTGTTTACGTTCTTCCTCAGTGTCTCATGTGAGGTATTGGTCTTCCCATGATTGTAGGGAATATGCAGCTCAACCATCCATGGTACCCGGAAGAGCCATAATCTGGTTGAGTTCCACAACAGGAGGCATCTCTGGTGCCATTTCTTCTCCAATCGCATCCTCCTGAGCACCCTCATCAGTAAAAGGTTCATCATCAGCACTGTGATCTTCATTGTTATGTTGCTCCACTTCACCACCGTTTTTAACACAATTCTCTGTGTCATGAGAAAGGAGCCCGCAGGCTTCACAAAACACCGTAGACGTTCGTATTGTAGTTTGATAAGAGTGTTAATTCCAGGAGAAAAGTGGAAGTTTTTTTGGAAATGCAGAGGGAGATCCACATTCCAATTAACTTTAACCCTTACAAATTCCACCGCATTTGCTTGCTCCAGATTAAAAGCGACATCAAGAACTTCACCAAACGAAGGAGATGTCAAGAGAGACATGTCAAGAGAGACATATCAAGAGAGGGAGCCTCCTCGTCAGAACAGGGAGTTGTAGCATCTAAGGAAAGAGTGGTCGAGGACAATGCTCTGAACATCGGATTGGTGAGATTACTACCATATTGGCCAAAAGGGATGTCATAATGCCAATGAACTGTACTCGCCAATGATGCTGATGCCAAATCATGAGTCGAAAATCCAGAAGGAAGCATTGCATAAGTTAACATGTCCCCCAAGAATTTATATTTATGCCGTTTACGTTCTTCCTCAGTGTCTCGTGTGAGGTATTGGTCTTCCCATGACTGGAGAGCAGTATCTTCCATTGTTTGTAGGGAATATGCAGCTCCACCTTCCATGGTACCCGGGAGAGCCATAATCTGGTTGAGTTCCACAGCAGGAGGCATCTGGTGTCATTCTCGAAATCGTATCCTCCTGAGCACCTTCATCGGCAAAAGGTTCATCATCAGTACTGTGATCTTCATTGTTATGTTGCTCCGCTTCACCACCGTTGTTAACACAATTCCCTGTGTCATGAGAAAGGAGCCCGCAGGCTTCACAAAACACCGTAGACATTCGTATTGTAGTTTGATAAGAATGTTAATTCCAGGAGAGAAGTGGAAGTTTTTTTGGAAACGAAGAGGGAGATCCACATTCTAATTAACTTTAACCCTTACAAATTCCACCGCATTTGCTTTCTCCAGATTAAAAGCGACATCAAGAACTTCACCAAACGATCTTCCGATGAATTCAACCGTTTCCTGTGACAGGAACTGTAGAGGGATTCCGCAAATCTGGAGCCAGAAGGAGATGAAATTGAGAGAAGCATCATCCATTGCCGGATTCTATCTTTGAAGTACAAGCATTCTGTCATTAAACGCCCATGGGCCCTAATTCAGAACTGACTGCATAAGATCTTCTAATGGGAAAATGAATTGGAACCATCGTTATGCCACAGTCCGACCAGAAATGATTCCGGTGAGACCCCAATTACATGGAAGACTAGCCACGATTGCCCAAACATTTTGACGACGATGAACCATGGGGCGAACCATGAGTGAAAATTGATTGATGTGAACCGTTGCCGAACATATGGTCGAAGGGAGGGGAATGGGTTCATCTTCAATTCCAAGATTAATGTCTTGAATTGCACGTCAGAGATTTACAGCCATGGTGAATTGTAGAAAAGCACGGAATCGGTAAAGGAAGGAAGTAAGGAGTGAGAACAGTAACCGTTGAAGAGGAAATTATGCTCCATACTTATACAGGGGATGAAGAAGAACTGCCACAACCTATGATAAATCACAGCAGGGGAACTTCTCCACTACGAAGATGGAAGTTATCATTGTGAAACTGTCGAGAGACCGTCCTACGACGATATCAGAAACCAAAACTGATAAAAAAAAAACTCCTAAGGATGATGCACTCTAAGTTGGTAAGTTGGATAATCCTTGCAAAACAAGACGGTGGAAACAAATGGTCACACAGAAGCTACGGGAGACTTCTGATATTCCGGTTGATCCCTTGGATATGACGCACCAAAACAGATCGAAATGGATCGAAGGAACACACAATAGTTGCGGAAGGCTCTTGATATACCCGACTCAATGCCCTAGGATATGACTCACCTGGAAAACAAAGAAGTTTTGATCAAGGATTACACACCATCGACAAAAAGAATGAGTTAACCACTCAAAAGGTTCCAAAAATATCAAACTACTCTCTATTTTATTCCTTGCACAAAATGGTGTTTAAATAGATTACAAATGTGTTAAAACTAGAATATATATGGTGGAAAACAAGGCCACTCAAAACTAGACCAAAGACCAAAGACCAAAGACTTTGACTAGAAATAAAGATAGTTTGAATGGCTCTTCAACTCTAAGTGACTCTTGATCTGATTAAATCCGCCTGGCCCTTATGGAATTGGCAAGTGGGCTTCTGAATTAGCTTCTCTGTTGGACCAAGATTGTAGAACAATTCGGTTTGTGGCCTAATTCCATCTGGTCTGGTCAGAATCCTTCATTGAATGCTCGGAGGTCTGAATTCGCGTAAGCTGGAAAACACCCGACTTGTAAATAGCATAACTCCTTCATATAAACTCGGTTTGATCTGATTCTTCGTCAATGAGCTTTTAATTGAGCTGAGAACAGTTTCCAAGTGGTTTCACGCATAGAATCTTTGTGTTTGAAAAGATATGATTAGAACACTGAACGTATATATTTGCTGCTTCTCATAATCATATAATCCCCTCTCTCTTAAAAAAAAAAAGATTTTCCCTCAAATCTGGCTAACAAAGGAGATGATAGACGAGAAATATATTTGTTTTTTAAAAAAAATTTCTGCTAAATGAAAATAACAAAAATAAACAGAAGATGAATAGATTTGAAGGTGGTAGAAAGATCGAATGATAAAACCAAACTTAAAGTGGTGCACAGATACCAAATGATAGAAATTTCCCAAGGATGATGCACTCTAAGTTGGTAAGTTGGATATCCTTGCAAAACAAGGCGGTGAAAATGAATGATCACACAGAAGCTGCGGGAGACTTCTAATATTCTGGTTGATCCCTTGGATATGACACACTAAGACGGATCGAAATGGATCGAAGGGTCGCACAAGAGTTGCGGAAGGCTCTTGACATACCTGACTCAATGCCCTAGGATATGACTCACCTAGACGACAATGAAGTTTTGATCAAGGATATCACACACCATGATCAGATCAATAGATATTACACACCATCGACAAGAAGAATGAGTTACCACTCAAAAGGTTCCAAAAATATCAAACTAATCTCTGTTTTATTCCTTACATGAAATGGTGCTTAAATAGATTACAAATATGTTACAAACTAGAATAAATGTGGTGGAAAACAAGGCCACTCGAAACTAGAACAAAGACAAAAGACCAAAGATTTTGACTAGAAATAAAGATAGTTTGAATGACTCTTGAACTCTAAGTGACTCTTGATCTGATTAAATCTGTCTGGCCCTTATGGAATTGGCAAGTGGGCTTCTGAATTAGCTTCTCTGTTAGACCAAGATTATAGAACAATTTGGCTTTAGTTGTTTTCTGGAAGATTATGTTTCAGTTTCGTGTCTTTCTTCTGATTCTCGCCTTGTAGACCTGCATGTTGAATATAAAGATTTTGTTTTCTACTTGTCTTGCATCTATGGGAACGATTATAGTGATTGTCAATATCTAGAATAGGTCTTTAGATAATGTGTAGTGACTTTAATGAGATTCTTAATAGCTCAGAGAAGAGGGGAGGTAGAACCCGTAATGAAAATAGCTTCAAGGATTTTAAAGGGATGCTACAAATTTGTGATATGCAGGACCTTCAATCAAACGGCAATCCGTTCAGTTGGGTAGGGAAACATAGAACCGAGATAGTGGAATTTTGTCTGGATCGGGTCTTAGTTAACTCTGTTTGGAAGAATAAATATTCAGCCTCTATCACGGAATTTCTTGATCTAGCAGAATCTGATCACCGACCTTTGATGGTCTCAATTCAATTGATGGTACAAACTAAACGTGGTTCTTTCCGATATGAAAAACGGTTGTTTTCTCAAGATGATTTTGCAGATACAATAAAACGGTTTTGCCACCAAAGAATTTTATTTTCTCATGATTTTTCGGCTCAGCTAAGGTTATGCAGAAAGAAAATGGCTCAATGGAAGCGAAGACAGCGTTATAACTCAGCAGAGCAGATTCAGACTATCTGCTATCAGTTAGACCAAGCTTTAAGAGATATTCGTACGTCACCGGGTGAGTTACATCGATTACGTACAGTTCTCAATCAAGCTTACACAGATGAGGAGACCTTCTGGTACCTTAAGAGTCGTAATAGATGGCTTCATTTAGGTGACAGAAATACTGGCTTATATCATGGTGTTACAAAGGCCCGTAAACCTAAGACTTAGATCAAACATATTATGGATGATTATGGTCTTATACACACTCAAGATGAAGCCATTGGTACGATAGAAGAATCATACTTTCAGCAATTATTCTCTGCTAGTAATACCACTCCGATAGAGAATGTCATTCCGGATTTACGTCACATGGTAACCTCCAATATGAATATACTTTTGACTCAACCGGTTATAGATTCTGAGATAAAGGAAGCTGTTTTCCTTATTGGAGCGGATCGAGCCCCCGGTCATGATGGATTTACTGCCGCTTTCTATCAACAATTTTGGGATGATGTGGGACCTAGCGTTTATCAGATGGTCAAAAAATTCGTTGAAACCCGGAGATATGGTGGACAGAATCAATCACACACTTCTTTGCTTAATATCGAAAATTACAGATGCTATCAGTATGACTGACTTCCGACCTATTAGCCTCTACACAGTTAATTATAAAATAATCTCTAAGGTACTGGTTATGCATCTTAAAAAAAGTCATGGGCCATCTTATATCTGATTCACAGGCTGCCTTTGTACCAGGAAGGAATATCACTGATAATATCCTTGTTTCCCATGAGTTGATGCATGCGTTAAAATCTAAACGGGATTGTGCTGAAACGTATATTGGTATTAAAACAAATATTAGTAGGGCGTACGATCGTGTTGAATGGGATTTTCTGGAAGAAGTTATGAACAAAATGGGATTTCTTCAGACTTGAATCACATGGATTATGACATGCGTACGATCTATTCCCTTCTCTGTACTTGTTAATGGTTCTCCCTATGCTGATTTTGTTCCCATTCGACAGGGCGATCCTTTATCGCCTTATCTATTCTTACTATGTGTGAAAACTTTGTCTCAAATGCTTAATTTAGCACAACTGCAAAGAGAATTATCAGGTATGAAGTTGGCTCGTGCTTGCCCTCCGGTTTCCCACTTATTTTTGTGGATGACTCGCTTTTCTTTTCATTCTCCATCGTCTTCGTTGGAACTTGGAAGAGAATATTAAGCAAATCTTACGAATTGCTGACATGAAACAACTTCTGACGGAGGTGAGATTTTTACCATTATGGATTCTGTGGATTATATAGAAAGCACGTAATGAGTATATATTCAACCAGATATGTGTTCATCCATAAGAGGAATTATTCAAGGTCAAAAAGCAGTGGCGGAATGGATTATTGCCTTTCCAGATATTGGAGAATCAACGACACGTTCAATGAGACAACAAGCCGCTCTTAATACTCATTGGGAACCTCCACCAATTGGATGGTTAAAATGTAACTTTGACAATAGTTTCAGACAACAAATGAACATGATGGGTGTGGGATGGATTTTGAGAGATCATATGGGCTGTTTAGTGGAAGCCGGCTCTGTTAAGCTTGATCAACTTGGTTCGCCGTTACAGGCTGAAGCTCAAGATTTTCTATTTGTGCTGCAAAGGATTTGGAGTAAAGGTTGCCGGAAGGTTTGGTTTGAAGGAGATAATTTGGTCCTCGCTCGTATTATCAATGAAGATCAGTGGAATTTTGAACCAGGCACAATAATTTGGGATCTTCATCACTGGATGCAACAACTTCCGCTTTGTTCATTAACTCATATTAATCGAGATAGGAATATTATAGCAGATATGTTAGCTAAAAAATCATATGATTTAGATTCTTTGTTGCAAGTTTTTAATTTACCTCCTTCTTGGATGATGGATGATTTGTACTATCCTTTCACGATTTAATGCATATCAGATGTTACAAAAAATTAAATAAAAATTCAGTTTTTCGATGAATTAAAAAAAAATTAATAGTAAAAAGATTAAATAGTGTATATTCTCGTGTGGGTGGAAACTTACCTGAACGAAATTGCCACTATAGTGAAATTGAAAATATATTCAGATAAAATATTTGCTTTATAAATTATATTGTTTAGATATTCTGATAATTTTTATCTCCTCTAAAAAAGCTCCACAGCCTTTCTAAAATACTGGTTTGTGGATCAGTTCCGGTGATTTTTCTAGCATAACGGCCACGTATTATGTATTTTTATTACTGAGGTGTATTGGATCTATGAGTTGAAGAGATCTGAAGTGATTTGCATTAAGATGACAAATCTACTATTATTCGGACATGAATTCTAAAACCTTCTTTAAAATTTACTTTGAAATTCAGTGTTATGGAAAATCTTTTAAGTAATGGATTTCAAGAGAGTGATTGGAATTTCAAAGTGTTTTGGTGACATTTCTTAGTTAAAAATATAAAAACCCAAATCCCTTAAGTTTTAGATGAAACTAGGGGCTTTCCCGCGCTACGCGCGGGTAATTGTCTAAGATTAAAAC
>OVBB01002107.1:0-12224 GCA_900406415.1 Isatis lusitanica | reverse complement strand
AGTTGCAGCTAAACTTACCTTCTTGCGTTCTGAGTAGTTGTGGCAATCAAAGATGAGCTCAACTTTTCTCTCCCATTCGAGAAAAGCATATGGATAGTTCTTACCATAGAACTCAGGGATTTTGAGTTTTAAACTTCCCAGATTGTCGTCAGTTCGTCTAGTTTCTCCAGCAAAAGGATTATCAGCTCCTTTCTTACGAAATGTTTGCCTCCCTGTGGGCTGCCTCACTCTGCTGCGTTCAGAAGAAGAGTCTCCTTCATCCTCATAGATCGTTCTGGTGTGGGCTCTGCTTTTCTTCTTAGTTTTAGATGCGGGCCCAGATTGTTGGTCTACTTGAATTCGATCAAGTCTGGCGTGAATGTCCTCCATCCCTGCAGATAAGAAACGTTTTAATTCACCAGTTAGGGCTCTTATCTGTATTTTGGACAAGCCTTCTCCTTCCCTCCCTTGTTCTTCCTCGCTTTGACTCATCGATCCTGTAAATCACTTAACAAAACAGATTATCCAAAAACAAACTCTCTCTCACAAAACAAAACAATAATCAGTTTCTCTCTTTGTGTTTCTTCCTCTCAATGATCTCTGATTTTTTCTACGGTTCTAGATCAACAAATCTCGATCAAATCCAGCAAATCAATCCGATCAACACAGAAAGAAGAAGCAAGATATTTTTTTTTTGGGAAAGGCTAGCTGATTAACCTAGTTTTAGTCCGATTTCTCCTAGACCAATACTTGAACTCGATTTCTCCTAAGTCCAAGATTGAATCCGATTTCTCCTAGATTCAATAACCCTTTTTCTGTTTTTGAGTTTCCTTTTTTTTTTTTTTTAAATACAAACTGGCTCAGCTAGCAAAGATAGAAAGACAAGAATACGATTTGGAAAAGAAAAGAAATTTTGATGGAACGTGAGAACGATGGAGTTAGAAAACGATACCAAAACCTTCAAGTGTGCTATGATACCACCTGATACAATATTCCCAAGGAATTGCACCTGAAGGTTGGTTAAGGTTGATATGGACTGATAAGGTTACTAACACTTCCCAGAACTGGATGGATTGAATGGGCTCACAAGGGTTGCGGAATACCCCTTGATATGCCTAACTCCAACTATCCTAGGATATGACTCACCTAGACAATAGAAGAAGAGTGTTGATCGGATATGACTCACCAAACAACAAGATTTGTTCACGAAGAACAATGAGAAACTCTCTCAAATGGAGCTTTCGTAAACGAAAAGATGATAGATAAAAACTTGATGTCTCTCAAATGAGTTTTCGGAAATACATATAGAGAATGATGTTTGAGTTTCTTGAAAATAAAGATAGAACTTGAATGAAAAGATACTTTGAGTAATCGGTTGAGATTGGACTCCTGAGTTTTCGTAACTGCTTGTGTTTTTTTGGAGTTGATCCGTCCTTAGGAAGAGCTTCCTTAATCTTTATTCTGACTTCCTGAAAAGTCGAATTGGGGAGGCTTTCCTGAGTACAGACACTCTCCTCCTGAATCTGGCATTTGTGAAGGCATTCCTGAATCTTCTTGAATCCTTACTAAAGTCACGAGTTGCACTTCTTCCTTCTCACAATTGGTTTGGTCTTTGGTTGATCTGAGCAACTGGTTCAAAGCTTGAGTAAGCTGTCTGGTCCTGGCTCTGGTCATAGCTCCAGCTGGTACATGTAATGCATCCTCGGCTACAAGCTCCTCTTTCTCTTCCATATCCAGTTCAAGCCATTCTTCAGCTTCATGTTCCTTTCTTGTCTGGTTCAGTTCACTGATGCTATCCATGATTGTATCACCACGTCCTATCAACAGAACTTGTTTGTAAACCCGTATCAATTTCTTCTCCATGCATATACCATGTATAGTAATCTGGTAAAAATCTGTTCATATATATATGCTTCCAAATCCTACTCCCGAGTGCAAATTTCTCGTTCTTGCAAATACTACAAGGACAGAGACCCTTACCTCCATTACTCTGTGTAAGAGGCTGACTATTCGCAAACATCATAAATTGCTCCACCCCCTCCATGAACTCCGCCGAAAAATTTCCCGTTCTCTCATCGAACATATTATACATCCATTCCCGACCATTAGTATAATTGTAGTGCCCTGACATTTTTCTTTTAATAATAAGTGCTTTCGAAGTTGAGAGAATTTTTTAATGATTTACGTACTAATGTGGAATAAAGAGAAGGTCGTCGTGTGTATTATATAGACATAATTTAGCGACTACATTTTGCCACTACAACAATTTAGTCGCTAAAGTTAGGTACGAATCAAATTAGGTGCAACCACAAAATGTATCACGTTTACATTTTCCGACAATTTAGCAATCCACCGAGTATGGTCGTAAGACTGTCGCTAAGGAAAATTTAGCCACCCGCCGAAAGACGTCGCAAATTAGTCGCTATTGACAATTTAGCAACCTGCCGCATTTCGTGGGGAATTTTTCGCTATTTTCCGACTATGTTTGCGACTAACATTTTGCGTCTATAGTCTCGACGTTATTTAGTCGCAAAGTAGCGATTAATTTACGACCACTATTTTCAGTCGCAAATTCGCGACTATATTGCTTCTTGTTTTTATTAGTTGCAAAATTGATGCTATTTAGTCGCTAATTAGTCGAAACATATAGCGACTACCTACGCAGTCGTATATTGCAGTCGCGAATAAAATGAAATTGCATAGTGTAAGGTCTGAATGTTTGACAGTTTTCTTTTTTGGTTCAATAATGTTTGATATTGTTAGAGTAATAAAAAGTAAAGGAAAATTTTTATATTCATTTACACTAAGTTAGACAATCGTGATTAAAGAGGTGACAAATTATTTCAGTAGTTTACACTAATAACCAAAAGAAAATTAGTATAGATAGAATAATCTTCACTCGAGATTTTAATATTTTTCTTTCCTTTTTTCCACCTTTAAATTTTCACCAATTTATGCTAAGACACAATTAATCGCACTTTTATTGTAATGAGGAGAGTTAATCACACTTTTTCACCAATTGTTATTAAGAATTGCTTATTTTTTTTATGATTCTGAACTAGCCGTGCATGATTTTGGCATCCTGAAAAGTGTTTATGTAGAGCAGAGGCAGTAATTGAAACTTGTAAGCTAAAGACCCCGAAAGAATGTGTAACATCCCGATTTCTGGTATATATGGAAAGTATGTGAGAGAGGTTAAAAGAATTAATTTGGCTACCTATGTCACCAAAGTGCACTTACCTTTTTGGTTAACCATCTCGAAAGAACTCCAGAGTTAAGCGTGCTTGAGCTGGAGTAGTGGAAGGATGGGTAACCTACCGGCAAGTCATTCACAGTACCATGTGAGTGAGGCAAAAACACGGGGAACGGTCATGTGGTGATTGTAGGGACAATATATCATTACTTTCGAGCCTCCCGATTAACGCACCGACCATCAAACAGGGGTGGGTCTAGTGGGCCTAATGAGAGGACATATGGGCCTAATGAGAGGACATGTGAGCTCACCGGTAGGGGCGGACAAGGCGTTATAAGTGGTATCAGAGCTGGTTAGCCGTCCCAGTACTGACCTGGGAGGCATTCTGGGACAGGTTGTGGTGTGCAACGAGGACGTTTCACTCTGAGTGGGGGTGAATTGTAACATCCCGATTTATGGTATATATGGAAAGTATATGAGAGAGGTTACAAGAATTGATTTGGCAACTTATGTCACCAAAGCGCACTTACCTTTTCGGTTAACCATCCGGAAAGAACTCCAGAGTTAAGCGTGCTTGAGCTGGAGTAGTGGAAGGATGGGTGACCTACCAGGAAGTCATTCGCGGTACCATGTGAGTGAGACCAAAACACAGGGAATGGTCATGTGGTGATTGCAGGGACAATATTTGATGACTTTCGAGCCACCTGATTAACGCACTGACCGTCGGACATAGTTGGGTCCAGTGGGCCTAATGAGAGGACATGTGGGCCTAGTGAGAAGGCCAATTGGCCTAATGGGAGGACATGTGGGCTCACCGGTAGGGGCGGACAGGCGTTATAGAAGGTTTTCACCTGCCCAAACCATGATGATGGAATAGAAAATATATAGAAGGGGATTGAAGAAGCTATAATGGAGGAATTGACAAAGCTAAAGTCTAAGGAACTGAAGGATGTAAATGAGGAATAGGCCGGCGTGAAATACTTTGTTGCAGACATCACATACATGATAACCTTTCTCATAATAGTAGATGATAAGGCTGTAATGGATGTTATTCAGATGGCACATGAAGAAATCGGTGAGCTAAGGGAGAAGAAAGTGAAGTTAGAAAAGATTAATGTTGAGAAAAAAGTTTGTAGGGTGATGTTGAGTACAAGTATGTAGTTGCTTCCACTACAAGAAAATTTGCCATAGCCACGACAAGTATGTGATTATAACATCCACATCTATCTCGAATTACTTTGTGGACCATATCCACGGTAATTAAGAGAACACATTTGTGGCTAATCGAACCACAACTACCCCTGACGGACTCTGTACCTCTTTCTACGTTTAGCCACGATGTGTGTCGTTGCTGAAGGAGACACCACTTGCGACAAAATATTTGTAGATATCTGTCCACAACTAGCTATAACATAGTCTTATTAGTTATGAAGACACCATTGTCCACAATATTATTTGTGACTACAAGTGCAACAACTAGCCATAAATAAGTCTGTAGCTCTCCGTATTATAGCCACCACATGTTTTTTTGTTTGTTGCTTTTGAAGACACATACCGCAATTTTGTTTGACAATTGTTAATTGCTAATTGCTAAAAACAAAATGAGATCATCAACAAATTGTTTGATCACGAACCCTTATATAATTATCAATCCTTATATAATCGTCAACCATTGAAAATTAAACAAATTAAAAACGAATGAAAACAATATTAAAAGTTACACAAATAAGATTATAACCACTATATTAGATAATCAACATGACTTTTAAAACGAAAAAAATATCAAATTAGGTTTCTTCATTTACACAAAACATCCAATCCAATCATGTTCTATAATTGCGTAAAAAACATCAAAAGATTTTAGAGATCTAAAGAAACAGCTACTTAGCTGCCATCTAGAACCACAACTACCATGTTAAACAACCACCTAAAATAACCTTTTAAATCTTACGTAAGGGGAGAGTTCAGGTACACTGAGTTATGAGAGCTGTGTGAAGCTCCTGGCTGGCCTCAGATCCTTGACTAGGAGCAGACACATCACTCTCATGATGAATATGCTGATATGTAGCCGGATTTATGCCATTAATCCTCTATAAAACTTCCATGCATTGTTTCAGCCCAGTTATGTCCACCTTTAGTCCGGTTGTGTTTCCCTCCATCCTGGTCCTCTTCCATCACTTCCACATTCCAGAGTACTGGAGAAGCTGGGGAGTGGTTGGATTCAGCATCTATATATTGAATGGGACCAAGTCCATATATACACCCTTTGTCGTTTGAGGAAAATTAAAAGAAGTGAGATAAGCAATCTAGAGAAAGTTATTATGTAAGTATAGATGAGGGTACTTATTTCAAGATAGGCAGCAATGAGTGGTTCCTTAGAAGGTCCAGAGGTGACTCCATCAGTGTTTGTAGATTCTTGTAACCGCTCGTAAGCCAGAGCCTCAACAGCGAGTAGAAGAGCCTCTGTTTTTTTTTTGGCAATGCAAGTGCCATCTTTCTTGGTGTGTGTCTTACTGACTAAATCAGATATTGAGGGTGCAACTCCACCAGCTCAATCGCCTAACAAAAAGAAAACCATCTCATAAGTAATAAACTAACCATCTCACAAGCAACTATCACTAACCATATCATACTTAAAAGAATATAATTAGACACTTACCATCTCATAAGCAACCTGGTTGTGATTTTTTGCTCCTGAAGTGTGACGGTGAGATCCATAGAAATCTGGATTTGTAGAAGCATTCTCTGAATTTGTTTTGATCTTCTTTTGGTGTGCCTCCTCCTCTCACATATCAAGAGTCTGCCAAGCCAATTTAATATGGCTTCTGTCCAGGTCACAAGGTCTCATATAGAACTTTTCAGAATCACTTCTCAATAAGTATGAACCATATTATAGTGTATAGGATCTGAAAAATAATGTTGCTGCAACAAAAATAATCATTATTAAAAGGGACATTTGCCACCATAACCTTAAAAATATATAAAATAACTATGATAACCTATATAGATTTTTCAAGATCTTTAGAAGATATTATTCCTATATTATCCTTAGACATATAACTTATTTACTTTATCTACCATATAAATATAAATAATTTATACTCAATTTAATTAGGAATCTCATTTAAGTATTTAAAACGAAATTTAATTGAAAAATGAAGAAATATCAAACTTAAATAGAAAATTAAAAACAATTGATTACCTTTAAATTAAAGGAAAACGTTTCTATTCAAAAAAGGAAAACGTTTCTATTCAAAAAAGGAATTTTTTTTTTAAGAAACCACCATTGTCGTCTTTTTAATTCTTCTCTTCACAAATCATATTTTTTAGTCACAAAAACAATTATATCACTAAAACAGAAGTTCATAATTATAAGATAGAGTTTCCCAAAATCAAACATCAGGATTATCTTGAAATCGGTAATCTATATTGACTTTTATTCTCTTGAGATTTAAAATTAATAATAGATCATCCATAGATAACTATGTTTTGATCTTTGTATCTTTTTCCTAATATTACCTTTTTTGTAGATCTATTTGCTTCTACTTTTTAAAAGCATGGCAAAACATGAATCGAATTTTCGGAATCCAACATCTATTACAATCCAGGTAGCTGAAACAATTTTTAATGTAGGAGATGAACACAAAATCTGTCAAAATTTGGTAGACATGGTATTGGTAAATTATCGGATCGTCTGCATGTTTATGGCAGATTAGAAAAATCGAAGTGGTAGATATATACATTTTCTATAGACATGAAAATCAAAATCGGTAGACTAGCTTTTACCTGCCAATAGTTGGTAGACTAGTGTAAAGTATTCACGTGTATAGCAAATTTCAAAATTTCCATTTGGCGGACACGAGTAGTCGACATGTTTATAGTAGACTACAAGTGCAAAAATGGAAGACATATATTTGGCTGCCGAATCTATGTAGATTTGCGTAATGTCCATTTGTCTTTTACAGATATAAAAGTCAAAACTGGTAGACTAATTTTTTGTCCGTTGATAGTTGGTAGACTAGAGTAAAATGTTCAAGTGTATAGCAGATTTCAAATGCTAGTTTGACAGACTTTTATTTTGTCTAGAAAATAGTAGTAGACTTACATAAAATCTAGACTTTGTAGCAGACTTCAAATGCCAATATTGAAGACATACATTTTGTCTGCCGACTATATGTAGATTTGCATAATGTCTGTTTGTCTTTTACAGACATGAAAGTCAAAACCGGTAGACTAATATTTTGTCCGCCAATAGTTGGTAGACTAATGTAAAATCTACACGTGTATAGCAGATTTCAAATGCTACTTTGGCAGACTTTTACTTTGTCTAGAAAATAGTAGTAGACTTACATAAAATCTAGACTTTATAGCAGACTTCAAATGCATATGGAAAACATATATTTTGTCTACGAACATTCGGTAGACATACATATTGGCTACAATTGTTTTTACGGACATGAAAACCCACTTGTGTAGCACGCCTCAAATCCCAATTTTACAGACCTTTATTAAGTCTAAAAAATATTAGTAGATTTTCATAAAGATTACATGTCATCCGTTGACAAGTTGATAATCGACAAACTTTTATATTTGTCACATAATATTCATTTTTAATTGTTAGTTGTTTCATATTATCTCATGCTTTGTCAAATGTATTATTTTTCTAACTTTATTTTTCATTTTCCAGGAAAGGTACGTAGTTGAAGACAAGAGTGACAGTTTTGATAATATTTGTAAAGATGAAGAAAAAAGTGGTACTCTTGGCGGAGGAAGTGACGATACAGAAAATAGTGGCACTCTTAATGAAAATGATGCGAATGAAGAAAAAAGTGGTACTCTTGATGGATTTGGTGAAGACGAGGCACAAAGTGGTACACCATATGAATATTGTGAAGAAGAGATCCAAAGTGGTACCTTTGATGAAGTTTATGAAGATGAAAAAAGTTGTGATTCTACGGACGGACGGTAGTTTCGGATTTGATTCCGATATGTCTTTCAGTGGAGAGACTGGAGATCAAATACTTGGTGGCTTAGAAGGTACACAAAATATTTTGCAGATCCTAGATAGTATTAGTGTGGGCCAAATATATAGTACCAAGACAGAGTTACAGTATAAGTTGCGTATGATCACGATTTTTCAGAATTTTGACTATATAACTTCCAAGTCGACGAAAACATTGTTGGTACTCAAATGCTTTGTTACTGGTTGTTCTTGGAAGATTCGTGCATCGAAAATTAAGTCATCTTCTGAGTTTAAAGTGCGAAAGTACATAAACATTCATACTTTTTCTGCTACGGATAGGTGTTCTCGTCATCGGCTAGCTACTTCAAAATGTATTGGAGAGTTGTATTTGGGAAAATTTGGAAAAATTGGTCTTGGGATTAGACCGATTCACATCATGGATGTCATGAAGGCTATGTATGGTATTGATGTTGATTATTGGAAGTCATACAAAGCATTAGTGGATGCACGTAAGTTAGAACGAGGCACATGGGAGAGTGGGTACGAGGATGTGCCTATTTATTTATAGAAGATTGAGGCAGCTAATCCAGGTACAATAACTAAACTTGAACGCGACGAGAAAGACATATTTAAATACTTTTGTTCATTTCATTCGGTGCATGTATCAGAGGTTTCCAGTTCATAAGAAATGTAATTGTGGTGGATGGAGCTCATTTGAAAGGAAAATTTAAGGGTGTTATGCTAGTTGCTGCTTCACTAGCTGGAAACCGTGAGATCTTTTCTTTAGCTTTTGGGATTGTTGATTCAGAAAATCATGCTTCATGGGCGTGGTTCCTAAGTCAGCTTCGTTCGGACTTTGGCGACCACCATGAGTTGGCTATAATTTATGTTAGACACAAATCCATTAGAAATTCAGTTAGAAAGGTATTCCCACAAGCTTATCACGGGATATGTATTTATCATCTTCATCAGAACCTTCTCACAAAGTTCAAAGAGAGTAGTACAATTAAGTTGGTTAAAAAAAGCTGCAAAGGTCTACAGGGCTTCTGAGTTCATTGCATTATTTGAGGAGATTCGCAAACAAAACCCTAATATTGCGACATACTTGGAAAAAGTTGGTGTTCGTTTGTGGTCTCGAGCATTTTTTCAAGGAGAAATGTATAATATAATGACAAGCAACATTGCGGAGTCTATAAATAAAGTTCTTAAAGACGCACGTGAGTATCCTATTGCTCATTTTCTGGAAGAAGTGTGTAAGATTATTTCCAGGTGGTTTATGGAACGACGAGAACACACAAGATCACTACAAACATTATTTACACCAAGGGTTGAACGTACTTTGACGTATAGATGCAATATTGGTAATACTTTTACTGTGCAACACATAAACGCACATCGTAGCCATGTAACTGGTGGTGCACTTGCTTGTGTTGTTGATACACAAAAGGTACAAATTTCTATCTCATAATTATTATGCATCAGACTTCATGATATTAGTTTAGTTTGCCTAACTGGTTTTATACTTGTAACAGATGAGTTGTACTTGTCGTGTGTATGATATTGATAAGATACCTTGTGAACATGCTCTTGCTTCTGCTGGGAAGCGACTACCTCTTCAAAATCTAGTACATCCTTACTACACAAAAATTAACTTGTTTGGTGCTTATTCTAAGTCCATTAATCCCGTAGATGTTGAGTGGGAACTTCATGCAGATTTATCAAAGAGAAAATGCTTTCCACCAGATGTTAAACGTGGTGTAGGTAGGCCAAAAAAGTCAAGGTATCTGAATGCACTTGAAAAAGCGATGGGAAGACAACCACAAATGAAAAAGATGAAAATCGAGGAAGTTTCTACCGTGCAACCAACACGCAAGCTGTACACATGTTCAAAATGTAAGCAAGCAGGACATAATCGTGCCACTTGCAAAGTTATTTGATAAACATGTTTGATACAGTATTTGTTTTTGCAGTTTTAAAATTGAGATTTATGATTAATTTGAGAATTTTGATTATATATTGTCCATGCTGTAAACTTCCACACCAGACGAGAAAGGTGAATATATCTTGGCCTTGGCCAGAAACACATGTAATGAGGAAAAAATTAATTATTTTCCTTCACCTGATACGCAAGTTAATTCTTTTCCTTTACCTGATATGCTAAAAACTATTCTGGTGCACTCGTTAAAAATATTGATGTCAACGGTATTGAGTATAGTGGGTGGGTAATAAAAACACCTATCACTTACTCAGCTGGCATGAGACAATTTGACTATTTGAGTCTCAACTCAGTGGAAATATAAAAAGGGTGGCAAATACACTTTCTTTTGCTGGTGTAAAAAATTAACAATTGTACCAATCAAAACAATAAAAAAACATAATGAAATTGCATAAGTGCAAATAAGTAACATCGTACTACTCATGAAAACAATAAAATAATAATGCAACATCAATATCGATCTAATAACTCTTGATCACTTGCTTTAAATGGGAGTGGGTTAGAAACAGTTCGGCCAACTTGTTCTGTCTCGCTAAATATCTTTGTTTCAAGTTTTTCTCTAACCATCTTGATATTTGCGTCAGATATAGGCATTGTAAACTCAGTACTTAACACATGACATTCAATGAATTTTATAGCATAAATTCCACAATCGTGTACCTTTAGCATTTGAGGAATCCCCTGTCGTGGTATTCGAACCTTAAATTGTTCCACACTCATTTTTGCCCTATCTGAAGGAGGAGTGGAGGCTCGAAGCAAATGTGGTAACATATGAGCTATTGTTTTCACTGCTTTGGCAATCTGATCGTTTGGAGTACCTTTTAGCCAACAATCTAAAACGTCAATATGACGGTTAGGAATAGAAATGTAAAGCGCTACCCAATGATTGTTATTGACGAAGAGAACACGATACATATAATCTACATCGATCATCCACTTTTTCCCAGTTCCTGCAAATGCTGGTAGCTTACCAGAGACATATTCATGTGCTCCATTAGGAAAAATAGGTAGAGCATTAGCATTTTAAAACTCCTCATAACCTTGGCTCCAAACATTGGAGAAATAAGCGTCTAAAAAATGCAATTCTTTCACTTCTAAATGCTTTTTGATTCTTCATGAATCTCGAACGCAACAAATCCAGAGCATTATTTATATGCTGTAAAAAAAAAGGTAAATTAGAACATATATTATAAGAAACTAGAATCATATTAGAACCATGTTGGCATAATACTATCGACTACCACACTAACCTCTTCATTTAGCTATTCTTGAGGAGTACGCACAAATCTACACCATTGTTTTGAGATCCAGTTGGGTACTACCTAGATGAAGAAAACATTTACAAATTATTAAAGATCAAGTATTGCTATTGTAGTACCGTTATGATAACAAAACGATTACTTATTCGTCCAATTGCAACCAATCGCCCAAAATCTTAACTTTCTGCTCATCTATTGGCGCAAACGGATCATATCCACGTCCAACAACAACATTACGCTTGTTTAGTTGTTTTTATTTACCTATTTTTGGAACGGTAGACCGAAATGGAGTTTGCAGCGCTGGTCCGGGTTTTGAAACTCTTTTGCTCTTCTCTTGCGCAAGTTTTGTGTTGTGGTCAATTCCCATAACCTTTAGTGTTTTATTAACTTTTCCTGGGTAAACTTTTCAGCAATAGAAGCCGTAGGCTGAAATGTCTTTATTGGAGATGATTTTTGAGGCTTTTCTTTCTGAATGGTTGTGTTTGGATATCTTCCAGCTACCGTGCTCTCTTAATCTGACTCGATCATCTTTCTTTTTGCTTCATTTAGTGTAGCCAATAATTCCTCTAAAGGAATGTCTTCATCTTTCAATTGTGGTATTTCAAAATTCTGCATATGTAAATAAAGAGTTTATTTTGTGAGAAAAAAACTTGTGAATAAAGACATAAAACAAAAGCTTGAGACACAAAAATGACCTCATTAGGCTTAGTCTTCCATCTCAGAATTGTCACCTCCTTCTCCCAAAGTTCAAATTTTGAGTGCATGGCTTCAAAGCTTCTCTGCTTTTTTCTTATCTCTTCTAGTTGAGCTTCCATGGTCTCTAACTTTTTTGCT
>OVBB01002106.1:0-12227 GCA_900406415.1 Isatis lusitanica | reverse complement strand
GACTCAAAACAACAAGAACTTTGAAAAGAAAACAACAGAGCATCTAACATTAAGCTCAGTAAACCAAATAAGGAAACTAGAGTTCGATAGGCAAAAGAAAAGAACTAAACGAAAATAAACTAAGTCCTGTCCTGCAAAAAGAACAAACACATGGATATGCGAATTGAAACACTCACCTACTTACCTTGCAGCTCGGTTGAGATGAAGAGAACGGTCGCTTGAGCTTTGGAGCTGAGTAAGGGCCAATGTTCTTCTTTGGTGCGAGTTGACTCTGACTTCTTGATGATGTCTTCCATGTCGGTCCTAGCTTCAAATGTCTTCCCTTCGTTTGGTATGCTTGTAGTGGCTTCTTGTTCCATTGTAGGTTGATTCAGCTGGTCCACCATTCGTTGCATGCTTTGGTTGTACTTGTGTTGGAGAATCCTTGCTCGGCTTCTTGTCATGGCTCCTTCAAATACTATAGGCACTTCCGTTTCTTGATCTTGTGTAACTTGGTCTGGTCCTTGCTTGGTTTGGTCTGGTTCAGCTTGTATGTCCTCATCAGTCGTAGCCCGCACGAGTCAATGTATTCCACAATCCTTGCCACGTCCAGTCCAGCCCGCGTTGGCTCCTTCGCTCCTGCTGCTGTGTCCGCCTTCCTCTCGGTGGAAACGTTCAAAGGATGTGCCGTGCTCTTCGTCGATGGCTTCGGCAGCTGATGTTTCTTGGTCGCGGCCTTTCTGTCTTCCTCGTGAATCACAAAATTCGAGGCGCGGTGGAGGGAGTCCTGGATTGTTACCGGGGGATTTCCGCTGATTTCTTTTCGGTAACCGGAGGCGTACCACGGAGACTTCCTCAGGGCGTTTAATGCTGCGCTGTCGCTTAGTCCGTCGATCAGTGACACTATCACTTTGAACCTCTCGATGAAATCCTAGAAACTCTCTTCCAATCCTTGGAGCAATGATAAAGGTCGACATCGGATGTCGAGTGGCTTATGAACAATGAGTAATGTTTCAAAAAGCCGCATACAGTTGATCAAAGTAGTCGATCGAGTCACTCTTAATGTCAAAACTTATATTTTATGGGGGCTCGAAAATTCTATTTTAAAAGAACTTTAGGACCGAAAATGCAAAAAGATATTTTTATTGATATTTTTCGGAAGTACAAGGATAAATTGCAAAAGCTTAATGTCTTATATTGCAAGAGACTCTTATAATCGAATTTGGAATGATCTCAACCTAGTACAAGCATCTATATTTATACTAGGAGACCTAAGGTGCGAAAACTCCTTCTGGGTAATATGGGACTTTGTTCTCTCATTCCAACTGCCGACCTAGTCTTTTGGGCCCGATTCCTGGCCCGAAACCTTCAGTGATCCGTCACATGGTCTGATCCTGATCCGGCCCAACTTTTAATGAACAGTAAGCGATGAATAGTAAACCGGACCTTTATTAAGCTTAAAATTATTTTTTCGGTTAGCTTTTTCCCAAGATGAATACTGTTTTAATGGCTTTTCCAGTGAATAGTGTTCCGAACTTTCTAAACGAACTGCCCTTCTTCCGTTTGAACTCCTAGCCGACCGTTTCTTGATAGAAGCCAGACGCCCACCCTTTTGTCGAGATGTATGGGCGGCTGGCCACAGGCAGCTGGCCATTGGCGGCTGGCCTAGGCTAGTTCTTGCCACACGCCATGCTTCAGAGAAGGAGATGATGTTCTGATCTTTCCAGAACAACGCGTGTCTAGATGCTGAGAGGATAGGCGGCTGGCCATTCGGAATAACGCCAGGCGCCGTGTCCTGATGCTGAAAGGATGGGCGGCTGGCCATTCGGAATAAGGCCAGACGCCGTTTCCTAATGCTGAGAGGATGGGTGGCTGGCCATTAAGAACAATGCCAGACGCCGTGTCCTGATGCTCAGAGGATAGGCGGCTTGCCACTCGGAACAAGGCCAGACGCCAAGGCTGGTACAGAGAGGATGGGCGGCTGGCCATTCGGAACAAGGCCAGACGCCGTGTTCTCATGCTGAGAGGATGGGCGGCTGGCCACTCGGAACAATGCCAGACGCCGTGTCCTGATGCTAAGACTATGGGCTGCTGGCCATTCCGAACAAGGCCATACGCCGTGTCCTGATGCTGAGAGGATGGGCGGTTGGCACTCGAAACAAGGCCAAACGCCGTGTCCTGATGCTGAGAGGATAGGCAGCTGGCCATTCGGAACAAGGCCAGACGCCAAGTGTCGACGGGCGGCTGGCTTTCCGGACCAAGCCAAATGTCATGTCTTGACGAGCATAAGATGGGCGGATGGCTTCTCGGGCTGAGCCAAACCTCGTGTCTTGATAATCATGAGATGGGCGGCTAGCCTTCCAATATAGTTTGGGCGGCTGGCCTTGAGTTGTGTGTTCTCTGTTTTAGTTCATTGGTCTTCGAGGACGGAATTTTGACCGCAACAGATAACCCCCCAGCTCGTTGCTTATGCGTTAAGAAGCTATTCGTGTCCAATGAGAGATTTTTCGTTGTTTCTTTTCTTCTTTTTTTAAAAAAAAAACGGAGTTGGTTAACGGAAAATTTCCTTTCTGTGTCCGAGATTCGCGGGTGGCTTGCCCGTATTTGGAAAAAAATCCAATTCCTGGTTGAGTTAGGATTCGACCATCAGGCTGTATATATGCGCACCTCTTCCTTCTCTTTTTCTTCACAAATTTTCTGAAAGCTGATTCTCCTTTCTATTTTCTCAAATCTGCTACCATGGTTAGGCCATCCGTTCGCGAGAGGAAAAAGATGGGAAAAAGTGTGAAAGAAAACAGAGAGACGAGAAAGCTGGGAAAGAATCCCGAAGATTAGACTGCAGCTCACTCTGCTGGGCCAAAATTAGCGGACAGTGGTCTGGCCATTCCTCCATCGGAGTGGCCCGCCAATAAGCTGGCCTTATCAACTGTTGTGGTTACCCCTTTGAAGAAGGATGTTATTTTGGCGCGGAATATCGCTAGGAGTTCGCCAAAAGCTTGGACGGTGGCTGGTGGAGTCGTATATGGTCTGAGCGGGGCAGACGGTGTGCTGCGCAAAAGGCAGGAGGGTTGCTCCGTTGATGGTGGTGTCAAAAGTTCTTCTTTAGAAGGTCCACAAACGGTTTCCTCGCCCAGACTTTCTTTCCCTGAAGCTGTTTGTAAGAATCGTCGTCAATCTGCTAGGAGTTTTTTGGTGATCTCAGACGCGAGTTTCAAGTTCCCCCCTTGTGATGGTTTGGACGAGTTCGAGAAGTATGAAGACATGGCCTTGAGTGGGATGAAGGTTTGTTACCTCTTGCTCTTTCTTTTTCTGAAATTTTTTCTTTATATTCATCGTCAACGCCTTCTATATTTCGCAGTTCATGTCTTCCGTGAACAAGTGCGTCAGCTCGTATGACGCCTCCGTCCGCGGAATTCGCAAGTGTGTCGAAGAGGCTCGGGAGGACGCTCGATCGGTAAGGAGAAAACTTGGTGACCTTGAGAAACAGCTTACTTCGCTGCGTGCAGAGAAGAACGAGGCGTTGCGTTCAAAGATTCGCCTCGAGACCAACGATATGCGTCAGACCAAGGATTTGAAGATCTTCAAGCATCAACTCCCCGGTGCAAATGCCCGTAATTCAAAGGTGCAGCGGGCCTACACGGATGGCCGCAAAGAATCCGTCGCTAAGTTCCGTACTTTCCTGGGCGAGTTGAAGGAGACTCTTGAATCACTGTCCGAAGCAAGGACCCAGGAAGTGGATTTGGCTCAGATAACAAGTAACCTCGAGCTAGTTGTGTTGCTTCAGGGAGTTAAGCCTCTCAACCTGGATGAGGAGAAGGTGAAACTCTCTGAGTGGAAAGGTGGTTTTGATGGGACTGAAGGTCAATTTGACGAGGTGATTGTTCATGTTCATGTTCAAGAGAAGATTGACGCTCAATTGGTTCTGTTTTCTGGAGGTGGTAATGTCCCGGCGCCCGAAGCCGGTTTGATCGAGGAGGAAGCTACTTCACTCGGGGTGGTCGATTTGGCCGGACATTGCCACTGTTAAGGCATTTGGTCTAGATTTTTGATTTTGTAGTTTCTACTTTTTGCTGTTGTCCAGCTTTTTTCGAGTTTTTTCTTTTAGGTTTTTTTGGGCTTTTTGTTTTTGGATTTCAGTTTTACTCGGCCGGATTCCCGGGTTGGGCTAATTTTAATAAGAGGATGTTTGCTGTTTGTTGTTTTTTTTTACTATCCTTCAGTTGAGTAACTGCTTTGCTTTTAAGCTCGAGCAAATGCTTGTCTTTGGGGCGAAGATCTTGATAGAGGAAAAGAGGATGGCTGGCCCATCTCTATGATGGGCGGCTGACCCTTATAGTGGATTGAAGGGCGGCTGGCTCGTTTCTACAAGGAGGACGGGCGGCTGGCCCATCTCTCTAACAAGGATGGGCGGCTGGCCCTTGTTGTGTGGTGAAGGGCGGTTGGCCCATCTCTTTGATGAGGATTGGCGGCTGGCCCTTGTTGTGTAGCGAAGGGCAACTGACCCATTTCTCTAAGGAGAACGGGTGGCTAGCCCATTTCTCTAAGGATAACGGACGGCTGGCCCATGTTGTGTAGCGAACGGCGGCCGGCCCATTTCTCTAAGGAGAACGGGAGGCTGGCCCTTGTTGTGGAGCGAAAGGCGGCTGGCCCTTGTTGTGTAGCGAAGGGCGGCTAGCCCATTTCTCTAAGGAGAATGGCGGCTGGCCCTTGTTGTGGTGCGAAGGTTTGGCTCGTTTTGTTTTAGGTTAGGTTGATTAGGGTGCTATACCGGGCGCCCAGATCAAAATATTCGGGAGTATCTCTTTCGTGTTGTTATACCAGCGAGTTTCGTAGCTGGGTTTCGAGTTTGGTTTGGTGGCTAGTTTGTGAACGAGTTTATGATCTCATACCAAGGCCGGTTTGGTACTTCGTCATGAGATGTTTAAGACCAGCTTTCCATGTTGGCGTTTACTGGGTTTGGCGAGCTCATTTCGCTGTTTACGCCCTGTAATATCCCAATCTACGAAACGCTCCTGAATATATGCTAAAATAGAATATTGTCCTGACGCTTCCCGCATTCCCGATCGAGTTACGCCTTTCTGTTATCAGCCCGGACAATTTGTATAGCGCGTTTTTTTTTTATCTGCTTCGGGATGTTGAAAGAACAATGGTTAATGAGTCGTCTTGTTGTGATCAGCAAGAGACGGTGATAAGTATGCTGAGAAGCGATTTTTATGTATGCCAAGAGGCGACTTTAATGTATGCCAAGGGGCGATTTCTTGAAATTTTGTGGGAGTATATGAGTATACGGGCCCACTCCCCCCTTAAATTTTTTTTAAAAGAAAAGTAGCTGAACTCGACAGAAGACGAGCTGCCCCGAATATAAGGATCAAGCTGATTCGTACTTCTGTTTTACAATGATTCTCGTTATCTAGTGATAGTAGTTCTTTAAATGCATCGCGTTCCATGTCCTTGGAACTGGTTTTCCTTCCTTGTTTTCCAGCTCGTATACTCACCGGACGGACACCCTTTGTTACTTTGTACAGTCCTTGCCATTTTGCGCCTAGCTTTCCAGCATTCGGCTCCGCGGTCTTTTGGAATACTTTGTGGAGGACGAGGTTCCCTTCTTTAAATCTGTGGCTTCGTACATTTGAGTTGTAGTACTTTGCCGCTGCTTGTTGGTAATTTTGGACTCGGATGAGCGCTTGATCTCGCCTTTCCTTTATCAGGTCCAGTTCGTCTAACATCATCAGATGGTTGAGGCCCTCTTGTCCGGGCTGGAGTCTTCGTTTGACGCCCGGAAAGTCTACTTCTGTCGGGATGACGCATTCGGCGCCATAGACCAGTGAGAATGGTGTTTCTCCAGTTGCTCGCCTTGGAGTTGTTCGATGAGACCATAAGAATCCTTCGAACTCGTCTGCCCACCGTCCTTTCTTTTCTCCAAGGCGCTTTTTGAGCCCGTCAACGATGGTCTTGTTGGCCGCTTCAGCCTGGCCGTTACCTTGTGGGTAACGTGGCGTTAATTTGCTTAGCTGTATCTTCTACTTCTCGCAAAATCCTTCGAATCGAGTGGAAATAAATTGAGATCCGTTATCGTTAACGATCTCGTATGGGACTCCATGCTTGCATATGATATTTTTCCAAACGAAATGCTCCACTTGGGCATCTTTGATGCTGGCGTACGAGTTCGCTTCAACCCAGTTAGGACAAGTAGGAATCTCATCTGTTTCGAGTTTTGCATTGGTCCTACTATGTCCATTGACCACCTCATAAATGGGTATGGCGTGGAGATTGACGAAAGCACTTCTGCAGGTTGGTGGATAACTGGTGCGTGTCTCTAACAATTTTTCGCACTTGAGGGAAAACTTCTCGCAATCCTTTATCATGGTCGGCCAATAATGTCTGTGCCGCTTGATTTTGATTGCGAGGGCTCTTCCTCCAGAATGATTTCCACATGATCCGTTGTGGACTTTCTCCATGATTCTTCTTGCCTCTTCTACTTCTACGCAGACCATTAATGGTCCGGATAGCCTCCACTCTTAGACATTTCCGTCAAGAATGAAAAAGTGGGCGGCTTGGGCTCCTAGCTTGCGCGCGGCCCATTTTTCTGCCGGGACTTCTCCGTCCATGATGTATGTTCGTATCTGGGCCATCCACTGGCGGTCGCAACCGTATTCTTCTCTCGGGCCAGTTGTTAATTCTTCCTCCGGAGGTTCTTCCTCGTCTTCAACTTCCGGCTGTTGTATGAGGTTGGCGACTTGCGGTGGATCAATACTCGGCTGTTCTATGAATTCGACGGGAATGACTCGTCTTTCTCATGGGGCTGATGTCAATGCCAGGGCCGCCAATGCATCGGCAGGGGCATTTTCTCCTCGCGGGATTCTTGTGAGCTCAAACTTCTTGAATCGCTTTGCGAGGTCTCAGACGATTTTGAAGTAGGACTCCATCCGATCGTCCCTTGCTTCCTAGTCTCCGCTGAACTGGTTCGCCACCAGCTGGGAATCGCAAAACGCCTGCAGATTCTGGATTTTAAGTCTGAGGGCAAGTCTTAACCCAGCGATCAAGGCCTCGTATTCTGCCTCGGTGTTGGAAGCGTTGAAGAGTAACCGGAACGACTGCTCCAGGATTTCTTCGGCAGGTGACGTTAAAAGCACCTCAACTCCTGAACCCTGCTTTGACGACGTTCCGTCCGCGTGAAGAATCCAAACGGAGTCTGGCATTGATTCATTGACGCCTGCGGTTGGGAGATCAATCAAGAAATCTGCTAGAACTTGAGATTTTACGCATGTTGTGCTCCGGTATTTGATATCATACTCTCTTAACTCTACCGCCCATTTCGACAGCCGTCCCGATTGACTGGGATTATGCAGGATCGTTCTCAGTGGGAAAGTTGTGAATATAATGATCGTGTGCGATTGGAAATAAGGTCGCAACTTTCGGGCAGACATCACCACTGCCAAGGCCGCCTTTTCCATCAGCGGGTATTTGAGTCTCCGCATCCACTAAGGTTTGACTCACATAGAAGATTGGCTTTTTCTCGTCGCGATTTTCTCTGATCAGCACTCCGCTCACTGCCGTTGATGACACCGCTGTATATAAGAATAGTGGCTCTCCTTCGACCGGCTTTGAAAGTATGGACGGACTTGCTAGATATTTCTTTAGCTCTTGGAACGCATGTTCGCACTTCTCTGTCCACTCAAACTTCTTGTTTCCTCTGAGTGTGTCGTAGAAAGGCAAACATTTGTCTGATGATCTCGAGATAAACCGGTTTAGCGCCGCGACCCGTCTGGTTAGTCTTTGAATCTCTCTTTTCGTTATTGGGGAGGCCATCTCTATCAGGGCATTAATTTGCTTCGGTTTTTCTTCTATCTCTCGCTAAGTCACCAGATATCCGAGGAATTCGCAGGATGCCACTCCGAATCTGCACTTCGCCGGGTTTAACTTCAAGTTATGTCAGTTAAGTTGCTCAAAGCATTCCCGCAAATGCTTCACGTGATCTTTTGCCTCCAAAGACGTGACCAGCATATCGTCAATGTAGACTTCTATTGTTCTTCCGAGTTTCTCAGCAAACATTTTGTTGACGAGTCTTTGATATGTTGCGCCAGCATTCTTCAATCCAAATGAATATTTAGGATGTACGATTTGAATATGGCTAACGCCTTAACCCATCCCATAAGTCCTACGCGTTTGACAAATTTGCGATCTATTTGAGTTTTGACAAAATGCACGAAGACCTCGGTCGTGCTTCTGGTTTCAAGTAGGTGAAGTGGTTGGATTTTGCGAGCTGTTCCAACCAATGGCATCACCTTATAGCAATATATTCTTCGATTCGTGATAAATGCATCCAGAGAAAGCGTCCATGAATGATAGAAGATTGTTCCCAGCCATTGCCTCGACCAGCCGATCGATGTGAGGTAGTGGAAAGTTGTCGTTTGAGCATGCCTTGTTTAGGTCCGGGAAGTCAACGCAGACTCGCCATTTCCCGTTCTTCTTCTTTACTACCACCGGATTGGCTAGCCAGTCGGGGTATTTTACTTCTATGATATATCCGACTTTGAGCAATCTTTCCACTTCATCATTTACTGCTTGGACGCGCTTCGGTCCGAGCTTCCGTATTTTCTGCTTCACTGGCATAAACGTTGGGTCCACGTTAAGTTCATGGCTTGTGATGCCGATATCTATCACGAGCATATCTTCCGCTGCCCATGCGAATGATCCGGCGTTCTCCTTTAATAGGGTAATGAGCTCTGTCTTGATTGGTTCTTCCAAGTTCACCCTGATCTCCGTACATCGCTCCGGATTTGTTTCGTTTATGTTGACCGAGATCACTGGCTCGCACGGAGGGTCTCTTTCTTTTTTACGGGCTTCTTCGGTCTGTAACATTTGTTCGAGTTCGCAAGTTGCCGTTCTTCCTTCCCCTTATCGGATTTTACCTGGTGATGGGAATCGGTTACCGGCCTTCTCAACTTGTGCTCTGCTAGGAAACAAGATAGAGAATCCTTTTGTCGTACCCAGATCGTCTCCACTCTAATTGGGGTAGGAAACTTAAGGCACATGTGCTAAGTTGACAGGATGGCCTTAATTGCGTTTAACCACGGCGTTCCTACAATTGCGTCACAGATCCGCGGGCAATCGATCACCGAGAACTTTGTATCCTTCTCCACTCCTTTTGCTTTTACGGGGAGTTGGATCGTCCCTATTATCATTGTCGTTCTTCTGGAGAAACCAGTCAACCGTTTTGGATAGGTTTTGAGATGATGGGTCCCAATGTTCATCCTCCGAAGGGTTTCAAGTAATATGACATTCACCTTTCCTCCCGTGTCGACCAAGACTCTTGGTATTTCATGCCCTCCGATCGAGAGACTGATCACGAGTAGATCGTTGTGCGGATGGTCTTTTTCGGCGGCTTCTCCTTCTCGGAAAGTCATCGTCCGGCCGCAGGTGCCATCCACGGGATTCCAGTCCATTGTTTCTTCGGCCATGATCTTCCTTTTTGTATCCTTTTGCTCTCAGGGTTTAGAATATTTCTCGTCCCCACATAAGGCACCAAACTGTGAGAGCCGAAACTCACACTGTCAAAACTTATATTTTATGGGGGCTCAAAAATTCTATTTTAAAAGAACTTATGGACCGAAAATGCAAAAATATGTTTTTATGGATATTTTTCGGAAGTACATGGATAAATTGCAAAAGCTTAATGTCTTATATTGCAAGAGACTCTTATTCTCGAATTTGGGATGATCTCAACCTAGTACAAGCATCTATATTTATGCTAGGAGACCGAATGTGCTAAAACTCCTTTTGGGATATGTGAGACTTTGTTCTCTCTTTCCAGCCGCCGACATAGTCTTTTGGGCCCAATTCCTGGCCCGAAACCTTCAGCGATCCGTCACATGGTCTGGTCCTGATCCGGCCCAACTTTTAATGAACAGTAACCAATGAATAGTAAACCGGACCTTGATTAAGCTTAAATAGATTTTTCGGTTACCTTTTTCCTGGGATGAATAGTGTTTGAACGGCTTTTCCCGCAAATAATGTTCTGAACTTTTTAAACGAACTGCCCTTCTTCTGTTTGAACTCCTAGCCAACCGTTTCTTGATAGAGGCCAGAGGCCCACCCTTTTGTCGAGATGTATGGGTGGCTGGCCACGGGCGGCTGGTCGAGGCTAGTTCTTGCCAGACGCCATGCTTCAGAGAAGGCGATGATGTTCTGATCTTTCCAGACTCCATGCTTAGTTTAAAGAGTGATGGGCATCTGGTTTTGGTGCATAGGACCAGAACATGAACGTGCAGGATCAAAACATGTGGATTCTTGGTCTTGGATTGGTCTAAGCCAAGAATCGTGCTTGAAGGAAGGAGAAGAGGGCGCCTGGCTTTCTTGCTTAGGCCAGACGTCGTGTCTTGATGTTGAAAGGATGGGCGGCTGGCCATTCGGAACAAGGCCAGCGCCGTGTCCTGATGCTGAGAGGATGGGCGGCTGGCCATTCGGAACAAGGCCAGACGTTGTGTCCTTATACTGAGAGGATGTGCGGCTGGCCATTCGGAACAAGGCCAGACACCGTGTCCTGATGCTGAGAGGATGGGGGTGTGGCCACTCAGAACAAGGTCAGACGTCGTTTCCAGAGGCTGAGAGGATGGGCGGCTAGCCATTCGGAACAAGGCCAGGCGCCAAGTCTCGACGGGCGGCTGGTTTTCCGGGCCAAGCCAGACGCAGTGTCTTTACGAACATAAGATGGGTGGCTGGCTTCTCGGGCTGAGGCAAATGTCGTGTCTTGATAGTCATTAGATGGGCAGCTAGCTTTCCAAGATAGTTTGGGCGGCTGGCCTTGAGTAGTGTGTTCTTTGTTTTAGTTCATCGATCTCCAAGGAGGGGTTTTAGACTCCAACAAGAACCATCATAAGGCCGCTCCCTTCAAGTGTTCGACAAACAGGTGGCATAATCCGGCATATCTCTCCTCGGTCTTGAATCGGGCCCTGACGAATGCGATATAGAAAGCCGTCATGTGGGCCTTCGGGTCTGTCGCTCCGTCGTAGAATGGAAATCTGATTTTGCTGGGTTCCGAGAGTCTGATACTCGTGATCTTCGAGGTGAAGGTGATCTTCTTGGACTCCTCCAGAACTTAGTCGATCTCGGGAGCTGGGCCAATTGCTTTATGGACTTGTGATCTGACTTCCTTCATCTGGCATGTTGTGAGGTCCACTCGGGCTCGGAGTTCGTCCATCTCGCTCTTTTGGCTTGTGGGTTGGGCTGGTCGGCCCGTCCGGCCTGCTTTCTCTTTCTCCTCGGCTCTCACTTGTTGCTTTACAAAGAGAAGGTTTTCTTCTTCTTCAGTGCACTACAAAAAAAAAGGTTTATTAGATCACTTTAAAAACATCAGAAAACAATGTGATGCTTTCCTAAATTACTTATTAGTAAGTGATACAAACTAAGTGGATTACCATCATTTATGATAATTGATGCTAATATTTAAATGTTTAACATCATTTTATTGTAAATGATACAAGTCTATATTAATTTGTATCACAAAAAAACTTTTGATACAAAAATATAAATTTACATCAGTTTCAGAATTAATGTATATTAAAATAATGTCTACATCACTTTTAAAAATTGATACCAGTTTTACATCAATAAGATATGATGCAAAAAAAAAATTTTAAAACATCATAAAAAGAAGTGATACTATTCTCAATCACTTATTAGTAAGTGATACAAACTATTTGGAATAACATCGATTGTGATAATTGATGCTTTTATTGACTTGTTTTGCATCGCTTTGTTAAAATTGATACAAATCTCTATTGGTTTGTATCAATTATTATATGTTGATGCAAAAATATTAATTCACATCAATTACACATTTGATGTATTCTAGAATATTGTTAACATCACTTTTTAAAAACTGATACATATGTTACATCAATAATAAATGATGTAACTAAAAATTAATTACTTAGCCTGCCTTTGTCGATCGATAGCGTTCTTTGTTTCAGAACTCTTGCTATGATGTTTAAGACGACTTGAACTCCAGCTCCAAAACATAGCATCCGGCAACTTCAGGTAAGCGACTTATATATCTGTCTGTCCCAACATAACTCTTCTCGTCTCTCTGTTCTCTGCGATTTTGGACTGAATTTGGGATTTAATATTTTGTATATCACTTGTTTGATAAAATTTCTCTATGAAGTAGTTCATGGTTTGATGATTCCTTGAATGTTGTATGTAGGTTATCATGGATAAATCATGGATAAGCAAACCACGATTATCTC
>OVBB01002098.1:0-12247 GCA_900406415.1 Isatis lusitanica | reverse complement strand
TGGATTCTTGTTTCGTCAATCTTCGAGGAGGGGATTTTGACCCCAACACACACTGTCAAAACTTATATTTTATGGAGGCTCGAAAATTCTATTTGAAAGAACTTAAGGACCGAAAATGCAAAAAGAATATTTTATTAATGTTTTTCCGAAAGTCCAAGAATAATTAGCAAAACCTGAAAAGTCTTATATTGCTAAAGCTCTAATACTCGGATTTGGGATGGTCTAAAACCTTTTACAAGTGCATGTATTTATACTAGGCGTCCTAAGAGAGTAAAACTCCTTCTTGGCGATGTGGGACAAAGTTTTCCCCTTCCAGCCACCAACTTGATATTTTGGGCCCGTCTCTCGATCCGAAAACCTCTCGAGTCCGTCACACGATCCAATCTTGGCCCGACCCAACTTTCGTAAACTGTACCCGATGAACAATCTCGATTGAGCTTACTTTGATTCCTCANTTGATTCCTCGGTTAACTTTTTCTCGGGATGAATAGTGTTTTTTTACGGTTTTTCCCACGTGAATAGTGTTCCGAACGTTCTTTTCCGTCTTTTGAAATCAGACCCATCGTTTTTTCCCCGTGTTTCCAGCCGCCGGTCCGATACTTGTTTCCAGCCGCCGGTCCAAAGCTGACGCGTATGGGCGGCTGGACCTGGGCGGCTGGACACGAGCATCGGACACGGTTGGCTGGACGATGTTCGGTCTCGGGCGGCTGGACCACGAATGGTCTTGGGAGGCTGGAAGATGAACGGCCTTGGGCGGCTGGAAGATGGACGATCGTGGCCATGCATGGTCATGGGCGGCTGGACCATGCATGGTCGTGGGCGGCTGGGCCGTGCATGGTCGTGGGCGGCTGGAAGGTTCACCGATCTTGAGTGTCCCGGGATCAGTACATGCGGACGTTTGATCTTGGATCGGTCTGAGTCCGGAAAACATGCTTGGAAGAAAGATGATGGGCGGCTGGACGTGTTCGGGATAAGTCCCACCGCCATGTCTTGATGAGAGAATGATGGGCGACTGGACTTAGCCTAGGACATGTTCAGCCGCCATGCTTTGTTTGATGTCTTTGCTTTGTCCGTCATTCCCTCATAAAAGGGGATTCGGATTTTCCTGGGGTTAGAGAGTCTAAAGCTTGTGATCCTCGAGGTGAACGGGATCTTTCGCGTTTTCTCCAAGACGTGGTCAATTTCCGGGGCCGCACTCGTCGCTTTATGGACTTGCAACCTTACCTCCTTCATCTGACTTGAGGTGACTTCCAATCGACCTCAGAGTTCATCGATCTCGCTTCTCTGGATGACGGGTCGGTTTGCTCGGCTTCCTCATTCCGCCTTTTCTTGCTCCCTTACTCAGCGGAGCTCTTCTTCGTCCGCCATTATGTCCTCGTTGTGAGTGTAACTTTCCTCCTGGTTGGCCCTGTTTGCGGTTTTTCCTGCGTTCTCTCCGTTTAACGCCGTGGAGGCCGGTTGCTCGATTATTTGCCTTGCGGCACTCTTCCGTGGTGCGGGAGGTGGAAACGAAGGTTCCCTCCTTCTTCCGTTAGGGGTTTGCTCATTTTGGTTGTGATTGTCTAGGTTGTCCGCTTGTGGCATGAACTGGAGACGTCTTCTCTCGAGAGGTCGGGGGCCACAAGCCAGCTCTTGGGAAGCTGTCCTTTCCTGCCTGTCTTGCCGCTCAGTGAGGTCGGCTATCGTGTTCCTTAGTTCGGCGATTACCGTGGTATCTTGGGCATGACCTGAAGGACCAGTGTCGGTTGTTTCGGTTAAGACCGAATCCATGAGCGGCATCTCGAATCTCGTCAACGGTTGCCATATTTCCGGCTGTTCCGGCCGCGGATGTTCCAGCAACGGGTGCTCCCGTTCCGTCGGCGGAAGTGCCGGTGGTGGTTGTTCCTGCCCCAGCTGTTCCTCCGGTGGCTGTTCCTCCGGCGGCAGCTCCGACTGGTTGGTTGATGATATCGTCGGTTCTCCTGGTCATGGTCTTCTTTTCGTATCCTCTCATTCTAAGAGTTAAGAATATTTCTCGTCCCCACAGACGGCGCCAAACTGTGAGAGCTGAAACTCCCACTGTCAAAACTTATATTTTATGAGGGCTCGAAAATTCTATTTTAAAGAACTTAACGACCGAAAATGCAAAAAGAATATTTTATTGATATTTTTCCGAAAGTACAAGAATAATTAGTAAAAGCTGAAAAGTCTTATATTGTTAAAGATCTTAATACTCAGATTTGGGATGGTTTAAACCTTATACAAGTGCATGTATTTATACTAAGCGTCCTAGGAGAGTAAAACTCCTTATGGGCAATATGGGACAAAGTTTCCCCCTTCCAGCCGTAGACTTGATCTTTTGGGCCCGTCTCTCGGTCCGAAAACCTCTCCATTCCGTCACACGATCCAATCTTGGCCCGGCCCAACTTTCGTGAACAGTACCCGATGAACAGTAACCGATGAATAGTGACCCGATGAATAGTAGGCCGATGAGCCCGATGAATAGTAACTTGATAAACCAGATCTCGATTGAGCTTAAATTGATTCCTCGGTTTACTTTTTCTCGGGATGAATAGTGTTTTTTACGGTTTTTCCCGCATGAATAGTGCTCCGAACATTCCTTTTTCGTCTTTTGAAATCAGACCGCTCGTTTTGTCCCCAAGTTTCCAGCCGCCGGTCCAAGGTTGACGCGTATGGGCGTCTGGACCTGGGCGGCTGGACACGAGCACTGAACATGGGCAACGGTCTTGGGCGGCTGGAACGTTAGCAATGGTCGTGGGCGGCTGGAAGGCGCATGGTCGTGGGCGGCTGGAGGATGCAATGTCACGGGCGGCTGGACCGTGCATGGTCGTGGGCGGCTGGACCATGCATGGTCGTGGGCGGCTGGACCATGCATGGTCGTGGGCGGCTGGACCATGCTCGGTCGTGGGCGGCTGGACCATGCACGGTCGTGGGCGGCTGGACCATGCACGGTCGTGGGCGGCTGGACCATGGACGGTCGTGGGCGGCTGGACCATGCATGGTTGTGGGCGGCTGGACCATGCATGGTCATGGGCGGCTGGAGGGTGCATCGTGAGTGTCCCTGGATCAGTACATTCGGATGTTCGATCTTGGATCGGTCTAAGTCCGGAAAACATGCTTGGAAGAAGGATGATGGGCGGCTGGACGTGTTCGGGATAAGTCCAGTCGACATGTCTTGATGAGAGAGTGATGGGCGGCTGGACTTAGTCCAGGACATGTTCAGCCGCCATGCTCCGTTTGATCTTGATCTTTGAGTTCTCTATCTATCAATCTCCAAGGAGGGGATTTTGACCCCAACACCCGCCCAAAATCTTCAACAGTCCGTCACATAGTCTGATCCTGGCCCGGCCCGATGAATAGTAAATCATGAATAGTAATCTGTGAATAGTAAACCGGATCTCGATTAAGCTTAAATCGATTTTTTGGTTAACTTCTTCCCGAGATGAATAATGTTTCGAGAACAGTATTTTAACGGTTTTTCCTGCATGAATAGTGTTTCGAGCATTTCAGCGACTTTTAAAACCGAGTCGCCCGTTTTTTCTTCAAAACTCCAGCCGCCCGTTTCGTGTTGATGTCGAGCCGCCCGTTCTTTGGCTTGTGTGCATGGGCGGCTGGTCCATGGTCCATGGGCGGCTGACCAATGCTCGTGGGCGGCTGGAAAATGCTCGTAGGTGGCTGGCCAACGCTCAGGATCAGAACGTGCAGACGCCTTTCCTTGGATCGATCCGAGCAAGAAATCCTGCTTGAAGGAGGGATGATGGGCAGCTGGAACTTGGTCCGAGACAAGTCCAGCCGCCATGACTCGATCAAAGGATGTTGGGCGGCTGGAACTTGGTTCAGGACAAGTCCAGCCGCCAGGTCTTGATGCGAAGATGTTGGGCGGCTGGAACTTGGTTTGGGACATATCCAGCCGCCATGTCTTGATGCAAAGATGATGGGCGGCTGGAACATGGTTCGGGACATGTCCAGCCGCCAAGGTTTGATGAAGAGATGCTGGGCGGCTGGAACTTGGTTCAGGACAAGTCCAGCCGCCAGGTCTTGATGGAAAGATATTGGGCGGCTGGAACTTGGTTCGGGACAAGTCCAGCCGCCAGGTCTTGATGCGAAGATGTTGGGCGGCTGGAACTTGGTTCGGGACAAGTCCAGCCGCCAGGGTTTGATGAAGAGATGCTGGGCGGTTGGAACTTGGTTCGGGAAAAGTCCAGCCGCCAGGTCTTGATGCAAAGATACTGGGCGGCTGGCTTGTGCCTAGAGCACGGGCGGCTGGCCCTTATGCTCGGTACGCGATCCGTTTAATCTTGATCTTGAGTTCTCGTTCTATCAATCTCCGAGGAGGGGATTTTGACCCCAACAGTTAGCCCCTCAGCTCTTTGCTTTCTTTGTCCGAAGCAATGAGTTTCGAGCTGAGAGTTTGTTGGGATTGATGGAACGGGAAGGCAACTGGTTTTCTGTTCGTTCGTTCTGTTTTTAATGTCTTGTCAGAGACGAATACTGTCTCGTCATGTCTGCATGGGAGTTTGTGCCATCTTTTCTATATCATGGGATTATTTCTTCTTCATTCTTCACCATTTCACTTCTCTCTTCAAGTTTTTTTTTTCTTCAAGTTTTCTTCAAGTGTTGTTCAAGCGTTCTTCAAGTACCGTTTTTTCTTTGTTTGATATGGCGGATCAACCACGAACTCCTTACGAGCTTAACTTGGATGCAATACTGAACTGTCCTATGGAGTTCGATTACTATCCGGAACTAGATGATGGACTCGTGGATGGCCTATTTGCGGCCAGTGAAGGTGCCATCCCGCAAGTGGTGCCTGGCCCCGAAGGCGCGCCTCAATGGGCGCCTGACTTTGGCCATGTTCAACCAGCGGTGCTCGGATTTGCTGATGTTCCTCAGTGGGCGGCTGTTCATGAGGAGGTTCAGCCAAGGGCAGATGGCGTGGAGAGTATGCCTCAGAGGGCGGCTGGCGTGGAGAGTATGCCTCAGAGGGCGGCTGGAGCAACAGCTGCGTCAAAATGGGCGCCTGGCCCGGGAGGAGCTTTGCGGAGGGCGCCTGCCTCTCCTCAAGGTAGTGTTAGTGGCGCCTCGCTGCAGGTTAGCAGTGTTTGTGGCGTCTGGACTCCGCCGCAGTGTGGAGAGGAGACCGGCGGTTGGCGTCAATGGGCGTCAAGACCTCGGGCATCCATCGGACATCATAATGCTTCGCCCGAAGTTGGAGATAATTCTGCCATGTCTGAAGGAGAAGCCTTGCCAGACCATGAGGCCGAGGTGCCTGACATCGTCTACCCGGAAGACTTTAAAGTAAAGCTTGAGTACAACTCCCCGGGAGCGTCCAAAGCTTACTGGGGTGAAGACATTTATGTCTGGCGGCTTTCGCAGCGTACTCCGACCCGTGATTATAAAAGAGTAGCCAATAAATACGAGCTCGGAGTTACTCTGAGCACGCAAGAGGCAATGGACGAATTGCAGACTGATTTCCCTGTTCCATATGAGATTGAACTCAGTCTTCCGAAGGACATTGATCAGATGGACAAGGCCATGAAGGGGTACTTCAAAGAGTATGAGTCGTTGTTTTACAAAGCTTATCTTTGGTTCCCGATTCCAGGAGCTATCTTCGAGCTCCTCGAGCTTTATGGGGTTGCGATTTCGCAACTCATTCCTTTCGCGATGAGGATATTGATGAGTTTGGTAGTCCGATGCGCTGAATGCGGGATTAATATGGAGGCGGATCTTATTCTGAAATACTTTTCCTTGAGGGAAACCACCGCCCCTGACCTCTTCTGTCAAGTCACTATCAGGAAACAGCCGAAGCTGTTTTACATCGGGCTTCAGTATCATTCCAAGGCTTCACGGGATCAGTTCTTCTACGTGAAGCGTAGTTCTTTCTTGGTCAGTCCCGACTACGACGGTCGGATCAGAACCACTTGGAGAGAGCCCCGTACGAATTTTGTCTCTTTTTCTTTTTATTTTTATTTTTCTGAAGCTCTTCTATAAATAGGTTGAGTGCTTCTCATAACTTCTCATAATTTCATTTCTCACAACTTCACATATTTCTCTCTCAGGTCGAGTCCCTTATGCTTCTTGGGTACCTGACTTTAACGAGATTTCTCGGGAAGTTGTTAAGAAGAAAATTGATTGGGCGAATCCTGAGCTTTGGAGCCGTTTTCTCGACGCAAATGATATTCTTGAAGGGCGCGTTCATCCGAGAGGTCCAGACTTTGTTGACCCGATGGCGACTTATCCTGGATTGGAGGGCGTTTGGATGTACCGTAACCAGACGTTCTGGGAGGCTGGTCCGTCCGAGCAGGCGCCGGGTTTGAGTCGGCAGTTGGGCCCTCTGATCCGGCGGCGTCCGGGACTGATCCCCGGGATGGGGACGTTCCTGAGGAACAAGTTGCTGTTCCCCAGGAATCTGATAGTGTCACCGCCCTTGACAAGGGCAAAGGAATCGCTGAGGGCCCGAGTCACCCGAAGAAGAAGAAAGATCCTCGAGAGGGCAGGGTTTCCGAGCCCGACCTTATGTTTGATACCCGTAAGGCGGCCTGGGGAGGTTCGATAGAGTTTGCCAAGCTTATGGACTATCTTGGCGAGTCCGCTGCGGCCACTGCCCGGCCGTTTGATCCCTCGCTAGCATATGGGGATTTATCTTCCGGTCTCGTGATGGTATATCCTTGTTCCTTTGAGTTGTTTCTGGTATAGATTTGCTCTTTTGCTTATCAAATGTTTATTTTGTTCAGATCGCCACTTGGGCACATGCGACCCAGGTCGCTTTCGAGGCCACAGTGAAAGAGTCCCGTAAGAATGACAAGAAGATTAGAAACTTGGAGTTCAGGCTCAAGAGAGCGGAGAGGAAGGCCCAGAGGCTCGAGTCTGCCACCGCCGCGGAGGTGGAGGCTCTTAAGGACGAGCTCAAGGAGGCGGGGAAATGATGCCAATGGGACGCGGCAGAGAAGTTTTGTCTTCGCATTGAGAAGCGAAGGCTGCCTTAGCTCCGCTGCGTCAGGCCAGGTTTGTCGAGGCTGCTCTGACCGAGGTCGGCTCGAACCTGGCGATTGTCCGGGGCATTAAATCCTGGAAGAACAAGGTTGAAGAAGAGGAGGTCAAGGTGGAGTCCACATTGGTGGAGCTCAAAGGAAGAGGTTGGGTAGGCTCCTTTGACCGGGCTGTTTCCGAGTTCGACGGTTTTGTGGCCTACTCCCCTGTTTTCCCATATCAGTCTCTGGGTGGTTACGCAGATATCCAGGGCATGGATGAAGCCGGCACTACTCCTGTCATCGAGTACGATTAGGCCTTTGCTTATTGTACTTGTTTTATTCTGTTTTGCTGTATTCGGGTCGCCCCGGCCCTTTGATGTATTTGCTTCTTTTGTTGAACTTACTTGATCGTTTGATTTTTCCTTTTATGGATATCATTTCGTCTTTCAGTTATCTTCATCTTTGATTTTGATTGCTTCGGTTTGAGCTTTGAAACCGGTGTATCATTTTAGATACTATTCGGATTTTAGTTTCTGCTTTGGTTCCCGACTTGTAATGCGAAATCAATATATCGTTTCAGATATTATCTGGATTTTTGTCGAGGTTGTCGAATCCTTGCTTGACTTTGCTGGATTCTTCGGACCTCTTATCTGGACTTGTGCTTTGTATGGCGCGTTGGAGATGCTTTTCCGGGCACTCCGAGCTTTCTAACCAGGGTTCTTGTATTGTGAATACCTCCTGGGTTTAATGCTTGTTTTTGGTGTCGCGGGGAACTGAGTTTGCTTGACTCCCTCTTTCGACGAAACGCTTTTAAGATCTCGCATCAGAGCCGGTTTGATACCGCGTTCTTGAGACGTCTCAGACCAACTTTCCATGTCAGGCGCTTTACTGGGTTTGGCGAGTTTACTTCGCGGTTTACACTTCATACTATTTGCCTATGCGAAGTGCTCCTGAAGATAAACTACTCAGAACATCGTCTTGACGCTTCCTGCATTCCCGATCAGGTTACGCCTTTCCAATGTTAGTCCGAAAACTTGTATAGCGCGCTACATTTATCCGCTGCGAGATGCTGAGAGAACCATGGTTGAGTGAGAGTCTTGTTGTGGCCAGCAACATACGTGTTTGTTTGAGAAGACTTGAGTAATTTCCAGTATCTCATTCAATGGGTAGTCCCGGGTGAGTTGTGAGATGCTAAGTCTCGATGTTTATCCGGGTTCGTTTCTAGATTGGTATTCTGGAAATTGTTCGAGTTCTGGATGTGTTATGAGATGCTAAGTCTCAATGGTCATATTCTCGTGTCTTTCTAGATCGTTTGCTTCTCTGGATGGATTACGAGATGCTAAGTACTAATGCTCACCCGGATCGATATTTTCGGGAAATTTTTCGAGTTTTTGATGTGTTATGAAGTTCCAATGTTCATCCTATCGAAATGTTTACGAAAATTTGGGAGTATATGTATATACGGACTCAGTCCCTCTTTTCTTTTATGGAGGGGGGCAACTGAACTCGTTTTTTAAGCGAGCTGCCTACGTACCCTTCGTGAAAAGGGATCAAGTCACCCGTAGTTCTGTTTTTTTTTTTAATAACTTGAAGGCGGCTAAGTCTCTGGCATGGAACTGTCCGTTACAGCTTCGACGGTTTCTGAGGTCTTTTCCTTGGTAGTTTTCGTTTCTTCTTGGCCGATTTTAGCTTCTGTGGGTGGAACCTTCGTTTTTTCAAACTGCTCGGTTCTCTTTACTTTCTTTCCCAACTTGGGGACTTCATCTTCCTTCTTTCTTTTCGGGTTGTCTTTCTGTGGGACCGTCGGATTCCGGAGCTTGTGTTCTGCCTGAAAACAGATTTGGGCCTCCTTCTGATTTCCCCAGATAGTCCTGATTCCGTTCGGGTTTGGGAATTTCAGGCAGAGATGATAAGTTGAGGGGATCGCTCGCATCAAGTTGATCCACAGGGTTCCCATTATTACGTTTTAAATAGCGGGGTGATTTGCCACTGCAAAATTAACGATCTATGTGATTCCACTAGTGCCAACTGGGAGCTGGACTGTCCCGTCTGTCAGTGACCTTGGATTGGATTTTATCATCGATTGGTCCACCTTCATCCTTTTGGAGCGTCTCCCGAAAAATGACATATACAAAACTTCCGGTGTTGATCAGGACCCGAGAGACATCATAGTCGTTCATGTCTAGCTCCACTACTAGGGTTCATCATGAGGCTGGTGAAGACCTTCGGCGTCCTTTTCGTTAAAGGTGATCTGGTCGTTGTTCGCGGTGATCGGGTCTTGCGGGTTAGATTCTTTGTCTCCTCTTCTCAACAAAACCTTTATGGAAGCCACCGTGCCTATACAGTACTGGGATCCTCCGATGATCATGTGAATTCTCCTGCCGTTCGCGGCGGGATCGTCCCCGTTTGGTCTCCTTCCCCGCTTGGGCGTTTCTACGTGAGGCTCTTTGGGGCGTTCTTGGTTGGGTCGTCCGCCTGGGGTGCCCGTATCTTCTTCGGCAGCTCCGAGACTCTCCAGGTTTATCCTGTTTCTGAGTTCTCCGGCCAATAATTTCGCCGCGAGCCTTCTCTCGATTGTCCTACAATGTTCGGTCGAGTGGCCTTTGGCCTTGTGGAAGTTGCAGAAGGCGTTTTCGTCGTAGCCTTGGCGAGTCGACATATTCCATGATCCTCTGTTGCACCCATCAGATGGTCTCTCCGTGGTTATCTGGTAGTTATGCGCTCCGCCCGGGTTGGGTTCCTCGTCTCTGCCATGTCGCCTACTCTTCCTCTCGTTTGGAACGTTTGAAGGCTGCACCGCGCCTTTGGTGACCAATTTTGTTGATTGGTGCTTTCCGGCTGGGGCCCTCATGTCTTCCTCGTAGATTACGAAGTTAAAAGCGCGGTGGAGAGCGTCTTGGATAGTTACCAGCGGGTTTACAGTGATTTCCTTTCGGAAGCAAGAAGGCTTCAGTAAGGACTTCTTCAAGGCGTTTATTGCAGCACTGTCGCTTAGGCCATCGATTCTGGATACTATCACCTTGAACCTTTCGATGAATTCTCGAAGGCTTTCTTCTGGTCCTTGTGACAGCGAGTAGAGATCCGCGTAAGATGTTGATTGGCTTATGAATAGCGAGGAATGCTTTAGAAAAGCCGCTGACAGCTGGTCGAAGCCGTTGGTCCAGTCTCTTTCCAGTCTTCAAAACTATGACAGGGCCAATCCCTTCAGGTGTTCGACAAAGAGAAGGCAGAATCCGGCATCCTTCTCTTCGGGTTTGAATCTGGCTCGACTCATTGCGATGTGGAAGGCCGTCATGTGGGCTTTTGGATCCGTCGTCCCATTGTAGAAAGTGATTCGGATTTTCCCGGGGTCAGAGAGTCTAACGCTTGTGATCCTCGAGGTGAATGGGATCTTTTGCGTTTCCTCCAAGATTAGGTCAATCTCCGGGGCTGTGCTGGTCGCTTTATGGAATTGCGACCTTACCTACTTCATTTGACTCGTGGTGAGTTCCAGTTGAGCTCGGAGTTCATCCATCTTGCTTCTCTGGATAGTGGGTTGATTTGCCCGGCTTCTTCCCTCCGCATTTTCTTGTTCCCTTATCCAGCGAAGTTTTTCCTCGTCTGCGTCTCTATCCTCGTTGTCAGTTTAGCTTTCTTCTTGGCCGGGTCCGTTTATGGCGTTTCCTGCGTTTTTTTCGTTTAACGCCGTGGAAGCCGGTTGCTCAGTTGTCTGTCTCGCGACATTCTTCCGAGGTGCGTGAGGTGGAAATGATGGTTCCCTCGTTCTCCCGACAAGGGTCTGCTCGTTGGGATTCTAACCGTCTAGGAAATCCGCTTGCAGGGTGAATTGGAGGCGCCTTTTTCCGAAAGTTTGGGGGCCACGAGCCAGCTCTTGGGAAGCTGCTCTTTCTTGCCTGTCTTGTCGCTCAGCGATATCGGCTATCATGTTCCTTAGCTCGGCGATCACCATGATATCTTGGGCCTGACTAGAGGGGCCGGTGTCGGCCATTTCAGTTATGACTGAATCTCCGGGCGGCATCCTGAATCTCGTTAGTGCAGCGGTGTTGGTCCCGGTTGCCATAACTCTGATTGCTCCAGCAGCGGTTGCTCCCGCCGCGGCTGTCCTGGATATGGTTGCTCCGGCGCCAGTTGTTCCTCCGTTAGTTATGATCTTCCTCTTCGCGTCCTCTCTTTCTCAGAGTGAAGAAAATTTCGTCCCCACAGACGGCGCCAAACTGTGAGAGCCGAAACTCAACTGTCAAAACTTATATTTTATGGGCATCCGAAAATTCTATGTTAAAAGAACACAAGGACCGAAAATGCAAAAAGATGATTTTATTGATATTTTTCGGAAGTACAAGAATATTAGCAAAAGCTTGAAAAAGACTTATAATGCTAAAGCTCTTAATACTCGAATTTGGGATGATTTGAACCTAGTACAAGCGTCTATATTTATACTAGGAGACCTAGAAGACTAAAACTCTATCTGGGCGATATGGGACTAAGTTCCTTCCTTCCAGCCGCCGACCTAGTCTAGTTGGCCCGATTCCCGCCCAAAATCTTCAGCAGTTCGTGACATAGTCTGATCCTGGCCCAGCAGATGAACAGTAAACCATGAATAGTAATCCGATGAATAGTAATTCGTGAATAGCATACCGGATCTCGATTAAGCTTAAATCAATTTTTCAGTTAACTTCTTCCCGAGATGAATAGTGTTTGTGAACAGTATTTTAACGGTTTTTCCTGCGTGAATAGTGTTCCGAGCATTTCAGCGACTTTTAAAACCGAGCAGCCCGCTTTTTCTACAAAACTCCAAGCTGCCCGATTCGTGTTGATGTCTAGCCGCCTGTTCTCTGGCTTGTGTGCATGGGAGGCTGGAAAATGCTCGTAGGCGGCTTGTAACACCCCCGAACCGGAGTAGACATGCCCGACCAAACGACAATCAAACAAGAACACGAGAGACCAAGGCATATCCATCCCGACCCGAAGACGCCACAAAAGCCGAGGTTAGTCAGATAGTCCGGCCCGTCTCAGAGGTCACTGAGCTTAAGGCCAGTCCATCGAACCAACATCGAGCCCCACCACCGAAGGTCAGGGCTTTGCAACCCGTCTCATTCGACAGTGAGTTACCTCTCGACCTTGACCTAAGGCTTTTCAACCCGTACTTTGGTCTCGAGTTGTGTTAGTCGGACAAGACTAATATCATTGAGCCAGAAAGTATACAAAAAAATCCATTTTTATTTATAACAATTAAAAACAACGTCTTACAACTTAAACCATTTAGCAGCTGCATTTTAAAT
>OVBB01002093.1:0-11840 GCA_900406415.1 Isatis lusitanica | reverse complement strand
TTTTTTTTTCCCTTTTTTGGACAACGATGTATCGGGTGAGAACTTTTATTTTGGGATTCTAGTTTATTTGGGGATTTTGGTCGGGTCAGATTATACTGGGTGTAGATTTAGGGTCAGATTTGGGTTAATTTGTAAATCTGGTTTAAATAGGGTTTAAGTTCGGTTTATTATTGGTAAATGGTTTTTACGAAACAGTAAACCATTTTTAACCCAGCTTTATGGGTAATTAAGTTTTCAACGTTTGAAATGGGGGTAAATAGATTTCGATCTTTTAATTTAGGGAGAATTAGATCGATACAATAGTTCTCGGAGATATCTGAGATGAGGTCTTAGTTCGGGCTGCATCTAGTACTATATCATACTTCTCTTGGGGAAATAGGTCGTTTTTCCTAAGATTTATGAAGTATCTTTTATCTTATAAAATTGTGTGGCTTGACCCACTATCCACCACGAACTCATCCATACTTCATAAAACAAGAATTTATGTCTTAAAATCTCAAAAATTTTATTAAAAACCCAAAGAAATGAATCCAAAGACATAAAATCAAAGCAAAACAAATATAAAAGCAACAAAACAAAAAGAACTCAAAGGCTAAATCACTTTAAGCAATCAGAAGTCTCATAATCCATGAGATCTTTCTTTTCTGAGTCCATTTGATAATCATTTTCATGATCGAAATCGCCCTCTTTGTCATGCTCATGCTGGATCATGTGGGCCTCATGATTCTTCCCTTTAAGGCTCTCTTGATAGCATTCTATAAGATGCTTGGGAGTCCTGCAAGTCTTGGCCCAATGGTTACTCATCCCACAATGATGGCAAACGGATTTGGTCGGGTCGGACTGATGTCCAGATTGATATCCGCGGCCATTTCCACGGCCACGGCCGCGGTTAGAGTCCTCTTGGAATCCGCGGTCGTTATGGCCTTTGCCTCGACCATAAGGGTGGTAATTGTTGCGACCACACCCTTTTCCTTTTCCACCACGTCCATAGCCGTAATGCCTTTGATCTCTATGGACATGGTTTGCCTCGTTTTCTTTCTTNCCTCTCTCGCGGTATTGTTCTTGTAACAATATATTACTCGAATGGAAGGTGGAGAATGTATTTTCCAACATATCCTTCTCCGATACGGTCTCGCCACATAGTTTCAGATTTGAAACTATCTTGAACAAGGCTAAATTGTACTCATCCAGAGACTTAAAGTCCATGAATCACAAGTTCAGCCAGTCGAACTTGGCTTCAGGCAAAACGACCGTTCTTTAATGGTCATACCTCTTTTTCAATTCCTTCCATAGATCCAAAGGATTTTCAATCGCCAGATACTGATCCTTGAGACTTTCATTGAGGTGATGGTGTATGATTAAGATTGCCTTGTATCGATTTCGTTCATGCTCGTTATTTCCTTCAGTTATGTATTCTCCGAGCCCTTTTGATCTTAGTATGATCTTTGCATCTAGTGCTCATTGAAATTAATTTTCCTGAGAGATTTAGGGCTGCGAAGTCTAAGTTGTTGACTTTTGTCATCTGAAAATATGCATCAACTTTCTCTTAGGACTTTATAATAAAATTCGGACCTTAGGAAGATGGTCGATTTTGATTCATCCGATTTTTAAGCTTTCAAGCAAACAAGTAATTTATGCAATCAAAGAATTAATTAAGGGTGGCCGAATTTTAATTATTGTTTATGCAATTAGTATTTTTGATTTTTAAATTAATATATCCTTAATTAAAAGTTAATCCTAAACTATTTAGAAAAGGAAAAACAATTAAAAAGATAATTACTTAACGGAAAAGAATATTATCTAAAACTTTCATTTTTCCTAAAAGGAAGGGATTAGAATTTCCTATTTGGAAAAGGATTAGAATTAGGGTTTAGGTCATTCACAAATTTTATTTTTCTTTCCCTTAGGTATTTTCGATTTTAGATTTGGCCAAACAAACAAGAACAAATATGATCTAGCAACCTAACTTATGAATGCACAAACAATCTATTTTCATTAAGATGATATCCGATTTCAAGAGTTAGCCAAATTTGATTTTATCATCAATGCAAGTGGTCCGATTTTAATCATGAACAAGCTTATGGCCGATATGCAAAACTAATGAAACAAGATGTATGGATCGATTTTCATGGATGGTCCAATTCGGTTTTTAACATATGCATATGCAGTCTGATTTCAAGTAAGGATCAAAGGAAACGATTTTAACAAAACATGTATGCAATCCGATTTCATCAAGTTAACAAGTATGGCCAAGTTAACAAATCCATCATGCAGCCGATTTTAATGGTTCATATATTTAGGTTATAATTCGATTTTGGTGTTTTCCAAAAGATCAAACAAGTTTGAACACACAAATCGGTTCTAGGTCATGTCCTTAGCTTAGGTTCAAGTTCAGATGTTGGTTTAAAAATGAACAAAAAAGTTTAAGAGAGAAATCGATTTTATTTAGTTCTCTTAGGTTCAATTCGATTTTTCTCTGTTCTTAGATTAGGGGTTTACCTTTAACACATTTTGAAGTAAAACTTGTATGAACCGGGAGCTAAAGACCTCGGAAAACCTTTGCAACCTCAGGAACGAACCGCACATGATCTTTGTTTGGAGAAGGCGGCCGGCGGTGATCGGAAAACAAGGACGGCGACGGTAAGCAAGAACTCGGACGGCAAACGGCTAGGTCCGAGATCGGCGGCGGCTAGGTTAAGAGCTCTCGTGCTGATTACGTGTTGTGAATTAGTGTAATTCGTGTTGTGTTATTAATGAGACCAATGGTCTTTATATATAGGTTTACACAAGGACCAAATATGGAAATATACCATAAACCTATTCCATATCTAATTAGAAAAGATCTAACTAAACCTAAGGACCGATTATGCAATAACCTCTATATGGGCCACAATCTGTATTGAGTCCATAAACCAAACGGTTCTTAACAACAACATGCCGATAAAACTTCAAGCAAATGACAAAAGAAAAACCAGAAGAACAAAACGCATCCAATATTCAGTAAAAGAGAAAATAAGTTATCGATACGAGAACGAGGAATATTTTAGTGATTCAATCAAGTCGTTAAACTTTAGTAGTTTATTAGTCTATCAGAAGCATAACTCAACATGGTTATTTCTATTAAATGAGAACCATTTGAAATTACAAATTTGAAGAACATAGATGAGCAGTCACATATCAAATACAAAATAAAAACACTTGGTACAGGTTCATTCTCTTTACCTAGATCACTTTATTCCATTCTTCTTAGTATTACTTAACTGAATTTTTTTAAGTATTACTCGACATGGTTTTCATTTTGGCTTGAGTATTACTTAAGAAAACTAAGGTGCAACGCAAACTCTGATTCCCTCTATACATACTTAAGAGAGTTGAAGTACCCCACATTCTCCTATCTCCATATTATCTTTTTTGACTGCAAACTCAAAGAGGAGCTCGTTGGAAGGCATATCTTTTGCTTTAATGTTGACCATGTAAAGATGTGCCGTTAAAAAGGTAGGTAAAAGGTGATCTCCCGATTGGTAAGGAACACTGAGACCATTCCGTTTGCATATGATGCTGGAAGATATCCTCATTCGATCTCCGCAAATTTCGAGCGAGAAAAAATCATCATCGTGAGTAGCAGTTTAACGGTGCCCCTTAACTAGCATGATGCAAGTTTTAAATCTCTTGAATGTAGGAAGAGGCCTCTTATTCAGATTCACTGTTAGGGAACTTCCAGTAGTTTTGTAGTGAAAGTAGTCAGTTATGTTGGATAATCTTCTATAGCTTATAGCCAAAGACTTTCTAATTCATCCTTGATTAGGAATAGGCAAGTTGTAATCCTAAAAGGAAAATAAGATAAAAGGAAATTGTAATAGGATTAGGAAAAGGAAACTCTAAGTCCTATATATATGATCATGTAGTTGTGGAGATCATTAAGCAGAAACAAAGTTTTTAGTTTTGAGAGATTTTCTAAACATTAATAAAGAGAGCAAGTTCTTTGTTAACTCCTGTGTTTTGTGTTCTGCCACTTTATTTGGTATCAAAGTTGGATACTACTTATATATTGGGACTTTCTGTCTAAACTTCCGATGTGAGATTTGGATTGTATCCCAGCAATTCTGGATGGATCAACCCGGGCATCGGATCTATCTCTCAAGATCCGGCAGCACACAGCAGGAAACTCTCTTCCGCTGCACACCCACGGGACACACTCTCGTGAGCGAGAGAGGGAACACTCCTGTGAGCAAGAGAGGGAACACTCCTCTCTATTTCCGGCTCATCATAGCAGGAAACTCATCTGCTGCACCTTTAGGCAAGCAACCCACGAGACACTCTCGTGAGCCAGAGAGGACATCTCCCCCCTCTATTTTCGGGTACCAATATTTTGCTCGAACCCTAGTGCGACTCACTTTTCATGCTGAGTCAGAACCAGTTTGCTTCGGTTCGTATTGGTTCTGACTTAATGAAAAGGAGATTTAAATCACCATGATAATAATGTTATTAATGTGATACCATGAAACCTGGCTTTCAGATTTATCATGGTATCAGAGTTTTCCTTTGGTCTGTGCAGATTTCTAAAAAAAAAAAGACCTTTGATTTTTTTTTTTTGTCTTTAAATCATTATTCTTCTTATTTTTTACCACTTTGATCTTGTTTTATATTATTTCTCGTCAGGTTTTTTCATTGGTTTAGAAAGAAAAGAAAAAAGTTTTTTTTTTCTTTGGTTTTAAACAAAAAAAAAAGAGGAAGAACAGAAGGAACATCACATATGTTTCAAGGGTGTTGTGTTTCATGCACACACTAAAACGGTATTGAAGGTGGTTTGTCCGCGACTTCACCGTTTGAAAAAAAAATCAGCAGTTCATCGGTGCTGCTGCTCCAGATTCTTATCTGTCGATGCAGCCATGAAAAAAAAAACAACTCAACGGCCGAGTATAACGCCGTGACGATGAGTCGATGGCGGAGTATAATGCCGTAAAGATGACTCGACGGCCGAGTTTAACGCCGCAAAGATGACTCGACGGCCGAATATAATGCCGCAAAAAACACTCGACGGCCGAGTATAACGCCGCGAAGATGACCGATGGCTGGGTATAAAGCCATTATTTTGAAGACTTGTCCAATCTCAAACGTGGTTCCCATGTATGAGCTTGCCGGGGAGTATTGGGAGATCGATGAAGCTGAGATCGACCTAAACCGAATGAAGACTCAGAACCGAAGATTGGAGATCAACGGTCAAGATGAATAGAAGAATATGGTAGATTCAAGAAGGATCTAGAATATATAAAGATATGTATCTTAGATTTGGAAGATTAACATTTATCTTCAAGTTATTATTTTTATATTATTTTAGGAAGTTTAGGGTTTATAATTCCCTATATGAACTATTGTAATGTGTTAACATTATTCTCATGAAAGTCTAATAATATTTCTTTCCGTACACTTTTGTGTCCTGGCTCTCATCAATTTATCATACTGCAAATCCACCATTGAGTTTATCATTTAATGATGCATGAATGATGATGTATCTCGCTTCTTTATTCAATTTGAAACAATTGACAAAGATGAGATAAGAAAACTCTGAATTAAGAAAAGAGGAATTTAGTCTTTTCAATGAGACACAATCTTCTGCATTTAATATTTCTAGAGAATCAGGAAGTTGAGAGAGTGATACCAGCTTTCTGCAATTGAGGAGTAAAAGTCGATATAGACGAGAGATTTCCTTGATCCATGGAGGAAGTTCTTCTATATGTAATTCTCTACCCTAGGAGTATAACATTGTGATGGTGTCAAGAGGGTGTGTGCATTCTTTGAGGTTTTCGAAGTATGACATATACAACTCAGAAAGGCGAGACCATGACTTGATCGCCAAAAGCACTTCCTCTATCGCAGTTACATGTAGCTTGAGCACTTCTATGTTTGTGGATATCTCAGGCAAAGTTTTCAGCCGCCAACAAAAGCTGAGGTCAAGTGTTTTCAAAGACTTCAAATTTATGTTGATTGGAAGAGCCTCTAACTTTCAACATCCAATCAAACACAAATTTTCCAATTTGTGAAGGTTTCCAAAAGAAAAGGGGAGCTCTTCCAGAATTTTTAAATCACTAAAATCTAATTTCTTAAGCTTAGTGACATTTCCTATAGAAAAAGGGAGTTCACCAGACTTATACAACTACTAACATTCAATTTCTTGAGATAAATGGCATTTTGGATAGAGGAGGGAATGTTCATCAGACTTGTGCAACCACTAAGATTCAATATTTTGAGATTAGTGGAATTTCCAATAGAGGAAATAACATTCACAAGACTTGTGCAACCACTAAGATCCAATTCCTTCAGATTAGTGGTATGTCCTATACTAAAGGGTAACTCCACCAAACTTGTGCAACCAGGAAGATAAAATTCCTTGAAATTAGTGGCCGTACAAAGATCCGGAAGCTCCTTCAAGTTTTTAGAATCACTTAAATCCATCCACTTCAGATTTTTAAGCGGCTGTTTTGACAAATAAAATAGCATGCAATAAAAAGTTAATACGATTAGGCATGCACATATAAGAAACACTACTCATTCGACACGTCCGTGGCATTATATTATAATTCAATTAATTAAATGGAGTGGTAAAATCACTTCAAAAAAAAAAAATTACGTGAACAAAAATTTAAAATTTCCAGAGAAATAAAAACATTACTTACTTGACTTCCTTCATAGAGCTTCTCAAGCATGTTGTCGTACATAGACAAACCAGCGAGGAACTCCATATTCAAAATATAAGGCAAACATGTCATAGGATAATGTGCCCATTAGGATAATCTAAGTTTTTTGAAATTGATGGTTTAGACCTCGTGGCGTATACAATATGTTCGAATGATTAGGATCACCGTAGATTCTTAAAAAGACGAGATTGTGCATTCTTTTGATGGCTCTCTTATTTATTATGAAATTTTCCTCAACCACATATAAGTTGAAGCGAATTCTTATAATACTTATACTTTTCTAGAGTATGAACCATATAAATAGAAGTAGAGATGGTTAGTTACAAAATAAACTCTATTTGCAAATTTTACCCAATGAAAAGAGTAGTTTTAAGAACTTACGTCTACATCATCAATGAGTGCTTCACATATCTCTCTTGCATCGACCAAAAAACGATGTTTTCCAAGTTGTTCACCTAATTGTTCTAGCAACTTATGCATATAAATATATATGTACTTACCGAAAGATATGAAAGATTTCTCAGATAAAACGTCAAAGCCTTGCCTCACATCCAAGAACTTCTTGGCAAGATATTCTTCCACTTTCTTAATCTCATAATGGTTGAAAAGGAAGAAAATGTGAAGAAATAAACCTTTATCTTGAGTCATCATCTAAAACGTCATAACTGAACTTTAAAACACTCTCAATTTTCGTGTTAATGAAAGTCTTTAAGAGATGCATTAGTAAATGGATAACGTTCACTGCGACACAAGCGAGTCTTTAGTTTCTATTTGTGGAGTTGGGATTTGTCTTTGCTGATAGTATTAGGTTCCCGGATCGCTTGTAAAAGCCTAGTTAGAGTGATCCTATGCCTTCTGCATATGCCTTTTGGATCGTTTCACTGCTTTCTCTACATTGTGTATCACGTACGACATATATTTCACATTCAGTTTGATGGCATGGTTATTTGTAAGTGTATGGGAGGGGAAACTGGGGAAGCTTCAGGTGGTTTTGAACAATCCGGTAATGAAGGCATTGAAAAGGGGATGGTCACCACTGGTGTTGTTGGATCCATATGGATTGTCAAGTCTGTCATTGCTAAGTACTTAGCCACATGGTTCTATGTCCGCACGTACCATTGGAAGGTGGTGGAATGTCTCTTGTATCGGTACGTGGTTGAAGTTCTCTCGGCTCCCCAACTATAGAAATTAGTTCATATCTGCGGCACAACGCAATATTGAGTTTTGCTGATCTAAACCCGGTACAACTACCATCATCAAAGACCAAGAAGATGATGTTTGGAAAAGTGAATGGTGTAGCCGCTAAGCCAAAAACTGAATCTGATACGAGAAGTGAAGCAGAAAAGCTATTCCAGAAGGTGGTGAGTGATAGTTCACAGTAAATTTGACATTTGGTATTCATTAATTATGTATAATTTATATGTTGGTTAACATTTGGTATTCAGTAATTATGTGTAATATATATGTTGGAAATTACATATGGATCTTAGCTTTTTTAGGCTTATTCGCTTGGAAGATCTCACGCGATTCCTTCCTAACGATGATGCTTTGAAGGCTTTGGAAATCTTCCGAGTGACAAATAAGGATGATGAGAACATTCGAATCAGTTGGTTATCTCTACAGGAATGGATGGTACAGATATATATTGTTTAACTTTCAAAACTTAGCACAAACGTAAATGATTTTCCCATTTTTTCAGATTCATTCTTCCAAAAGAGATATATGCCTTCGCTTGTCACTGAAAGACATGGAAGTAGCGTCCAAGATAATTAGCACCATTTTCAACATTGTATTTCAAATCACTACAAAAAAGGACTATTACATCATTTATTTTATATATTTACATCATTCATAAGTGATCCAAAGGATATTTGCCTCACTTATAAAAGCGTCTTAATATTTGGTGATGTAAACATTATATATCAGTTTAAACAACTGTTGCAAATATTTGTATCGTTTAAAATAAGCGATGTAAATATGTGTCAATTTGGAAAAATGATGTTATGATTTGTGACGGTTTCAGTAAATGATGTTAAATGTTTATATTACTTGTATAAAATTGATTTAAAATTTGTATCATTTTTATAAGTGATTCTAATTATTCCATCACTTTAATTAAATGATGGTTTTTTTATATCACTAATGCATAAAATGATGTTAAATTTAGTGTCGATTCCATAAATGATTCAAATATTACTATCATTTTCAATAACTGATGTCAATTTTTATATCACTTGTTAATAAATAATTGAAATATTTGTATCATTACCAATAACCGATATAAATCGGTATATCACTTATGATTAAATTATTCAAGTATTAGTATCATTTTCAATAACCGATATAAATTGTTATGTCACTTGTTAATAAATGATATTATGTTATGTCATTTGTCATAAATAATGTTTATGCTAGCATATTTCAAAACGATTGCAAATTAGCATTTAATATAAATAATAAATAACTTGAATCATAAACAAAAATACCAAATAAAAAACCAAAATAATGTATTAAAAATAGCTAGGTTACAGCAATGCATAGAAACCATATATAAAATAGCTAACTTGCTAAAGTATTTGCATAAACCACAAATAAACTAGCTAATTAACTTGCTAAAGCCTTCATAAACTAAACTGGTCTTAAACGTTCTGATTTCTATTTGTCCTATTACCAATTTCCTGCAAAACAAATTAAATACCAAAAATAAATATATAATCTATAATTTGGATGTTTACGAAGCTTGAGTATAAATCAATTAACATGAGAAGTAGTTGAAGACTGTATGTTTGCAATGACTGCAAATAGAATTGCCGCCCATGTACTTGCCTCAATTAATAGTTAATTTGAAATGTTAGAATTAATATCACAATCAAGATAATACAAAAGAATTTATATGTTATAGTTACATGTTCATTGGTTACAGAACCAACAATCTGCTGGCTTAACGTAGTAAGAGCTTTAACTTGATCTTGCAATGTTTTCACTTGTGTCCTCAGTTCAACATTTTCAGAATTTTCAATCTCCTGCCTAATTATAGTAGAACGTCTCAACAGCTTCGACGGTGTAGGTCAACGACCGACACAGCGTACTCGTCCTGGACGCTCTGGACCAAACACTTGAGCATATTCATCGCCCAGAGTAGCTACAACTTGGCTTGTGACTTGCGGGTTTGGGTTTTGATTCATCAACGTGGTAAGTGCTTCCTGAAAATTCCACTGTTGGATAAATGGTAAACTTTAAAACAAGCAAAGATAAAAAAACATGAACCAACTATGGTGTTTTCAAATGTTTTCCAAAAGATTCAATGTGGTAGAAAAATACTAACCACACGTGTTTTAGCCTCTTCAGATATGAAGCTTCCATCAGGCTTTGTCCGAGTTGCGATGAACAATTCTGCACGACTTGACGTTTTTCCGGTCTTGATTTTCTATGTCAAAAATACATGCATAATACGTAATATCAATATCAGTTCTCACAAGTATACTAATAAATAAATATATGAAAACTGTATAAATGAATGCTATAAAATGATGTAGGAATTGCTTACAATGTCATTTCTTCTTCTTACTATACTCTTTCTTCCACATAAGCTAGGGGTCTTATTGTTACTTTGGCTTTTTACATTCTTATCTCGCGTTTTCTATAAACTCAAGTGTTAGAACATAAATTAATTGCATTTGATATCACATACAAATTTATATATATGTAAAGAGAGATATTTATATATCGGATATATAAACTATACATTCCACTTATCAGCGTATCTCATATCAACCAAATAGCACCATTGATCTTCATGAACATTGATCTTTCTTGCTTGTTGTCCTTCCACGCAGGTCATTAACGGTCCAGATAGCCTCCATTTGTAGATGTTCCCGTCAAGAAGGACGAAGCGAGATGCTTGGGCTCTTAGCTTTCGAGCGGCCCATTTCTCCGTTGGAAGTTCTTCGTCTGCGATGTACGCCCGTATCGGGGCCATCCAGCTATGGTCACATCAGTATTCTTCTCTTGGACCGATCGCCAGTTCTTCTTCCGGCGGTTCTTCTTCATCTTCTCCATCATGTATGAGGTTGGCGACTTTTGGGGGGTCAATGCTTGGTTGTTCTATGAACTCCACATAAATTACTCTTTTTTCTCCGGGGGGTGACGTCGATGCCAAGGCCGCCAATGCGTCGGCTTGGGTATTCTCTCCTCGGGGGATTCTAGTGAGTTCGAACTTCTTGAATTGCTTGGCCAGATCTTAAGGTATGACTCCATTCGGTCGTCGCGCGCTTTGTAATCCCCACTGAATTGATTTGCCACCAGTTGAGATTCGCAGAATGCCTGAAGGTTATGGATCTTGAGCCCGAGGGAAAGTCTCAACCCGGCGATTAAAGCTTCATACTCTGCCTCATTGTTTGAGGCGTTAAAGAGTAATCGGAATGATTGCTCCAGGATCTCTTCGGTGGGCGCCGTTAAACGTATCCCGACTCCCGAACTTTGCTTTGATAACGATCCGTCAGCATGAAGAGTCCATACCGAGTTTGGAGTCGGCTCGTTCACGCCCACCATTGGTAGTTCGATCAGGAAGTCCACCAGGACTTGAGATTTGGCGCACGTCCTGCTTCGATATTCGATATCGTACTCACTTAACTCTACTGTCCATTTTGCCAGCCGTCCAGATTGGCTAGGGCTATGTAGGATCGTTCTGAGGGGGAAAGTGGTGAGTACGATGATCGCGTGCGACTGGAAATATGGCCGTAATTTCCGGGCCGACTTTACCAGTGCCAAGGCCGCCTTCTCCATTAGCGGGTACTGGGTCTTCGCATCCGTCAAAGTCTGGCTTACGTAGAAGCTCGGCTTTTGGTCGTTGCGGTCTTCTCTTACAAGCACTCTGCTTACCGCCGTGGACGATACCGCCGTGTATAAGTAGAGAGGCTCTCCTTCGATTGGCTTCGATAGGATAGGCGGACTCGCCAAGTACTTCTTTAACTCTTGGAAGGCTTGTTCGCATTTCTCTGTCCATTCGAACTTCTTGTTCTCTCTAAGGGTATCATAGAAGGGAAGACACTTGTCTGTCGACCTCGAAATAAATCGATTCAACGCTGCGACCCACCCGGTCAATCTTTGGATCTCTTTCTTCGTCTTCGGCGAGGCCATCTCGAT